>OMKZ01016264.1:0-22269 GCA_900302535.1 Neoniphon sammara | reverse complement strand
CTTATAAAATAAAAAAAAAAAAAAAAAAAACACAACAACAACCAAACCCTAAAATCATACAGATTATTATTTCAAGGACTGATTGTACCAAACATTAAGCCTTTGTGAGGGATTTTTCTATAGAAGTGGGAAACCGTTGATTTATATTAACAATTTACATCACTCTATTAATCTATATTACATTCACAGAGGGGGTTCTGTCTCATTTAAATCAAAGAGACTCTGCTGCAGGTGAAACATGCCAGAAAGAGGCCAAGAGAAGCAAAACTATATTGTACATGTGCAGTGTAAAAACAAGCGGTGCAAAAATGGTACTTCAACGGTATATAAAAATGGTGGTGCATTTAAGACGGATTAAGATTTGTGTAAATTTGGCATGCACTGGTACAGCGCTTGAATGGCTCTGAACTACCACTACGGTTTGTGAAGTCAGTGGGCTATAGATGCACCTCCATCGATGAACCTTGACTGTGTACGTGCAGGCTGAAGCTCCTCTGAAGGTAAGCTCAGCCAGCGCCCGCATTCATGCTTGGCTGAGGAGAATACGTTGACAAACACGAGGCAAATGACCAGTCACTGTAAAACGAGATGGGCGGTGTGAATTAAACCAGGCATTAAGGGGGCTGTCATGCACAGCAGCAATGTTCCTCCTGTCTGACATCTCATCCACGGCTCCAAAATAACAGACAGATTTCTGGCAGCCAGGGAAGCCCGGGTTGAAATAACAAATGGAACCGTAGGAGTATACTGCTGATTTTGCTTCAGAAGCTGACCTTTTTTTTTTTTTTTTTAACTCAAATCATTACTGATCAAGCAAACTCAAAACTTAAAAACTCTTCTTTCTATCACCGCACTGTTATAGATTATGAGAATAACAAAAAAATGCTTTAATTTTTACAGAATGTTGAAGAAAGCTTTTCCATGGAGTTCATTATTCCATTACCTGAATGATGAAATCTTTTCAAATACATGTGATAAGCTTTTCCCACTATAATTAGCAATTTTTTGTCCCTGATACATTGGTATTTCCCCTGCTTTGATAAAAATGCAATTTGATAAAGCAATGCAATTTTTAAATCGCTAAAGGCAATTATTAACTTTGATTCCTCACTGGCTATCAACTTTTCATTATGTTTTTTTGTTTTGTCTTGACCCCAAGAAAAGTTTACTCATAAACAGTGAGTTGTATTTTTGGATCTTGAGTAGGTGCATGTGTTTGATCTTACTGGTTATAAATTAATTAGATTGATTAGATTTAATTAGATTGAATTTCATTGCTGGACCAGATAAACAATGAAGCATTCAGTTTTCTCCCCAAAATGAAGAGTAGCTTTTATTTCGTAACTATTTCTAGTAACTATCATAAGTTATCAGAGAATGTATGAGAATAGTTATTTTGGCTCCCCTCTGTCATCTGCTCCCCAAGTATGGACAGTAGGGAGCGACTGCAATCTACACCTACAATATATTCTACTACAACTTCTCAGATGGGGGATCCTGAGACAAAATCTTACTGACTTACCTGAAAAGGCTTTGGGAAACCCTTGATTATACTACGATCACTCGATCAAAGAGTCGCAGATCAATCTGAAATGACATGACATAGTACCAAATGACTTGGGTGATAAAATATATTTTCATATTGAATATATTTTTATGATGCATAATATCCTAGTTTTCAAGCAGCTGTAATTTCTTGCCCAGTTGGCTGTAGCAGATTATAATCCACTTGATTTGGAAATGGTGTTAAAACGTAACAAATGTGAAAAGAAAAAGCAATTTGCAATTACGACATCTAATGATGTTTACAATGCACTGTTAAAAATAAACACGGCGAGGCACGGTGGCTCAGCATTTTAGCACTAACTCTAACCCTTCAAGTATTCGTACATGGGCTATTCACACTTTGCTTCAAATGAAGATGATTTCTGAGTCTTGGATTCTGTGTTGTAAATCTCTTAAATCACATTGAAGAAAGACAAATTAAGTGTCCATTAACAAAACTTTTTCTTTCCTCAGCTACTTTAGACGACACGCTTACTTGACTCTACTAGAAAAAGGTCACACCTGATGAGGCATAATGGCTGACGACGGTGTCGCAGTCGGCTGTCAAATCAGACCCTAAATGCTGTTCTGCTCCTCAGAGGAAACACAGGAGAGGTGGTGACTTGTCTGCAGTTTGTAGAGCCACTGATTGATTGCTCACTAAAGAAAAGCAATTAGCTGTGTCCAAATGGCATAAACTTAAGTTATTATGGTTAGTGCTGGAGAAGCTATTATCTCAACCTCTGGCTTCATTGTGAACCTGAGTCTCAGGGGGCTGGTGTTTGTCTCCGTGTTTTTGATACCATGTTCGTCAGCAAGCTCTTTACTTCCAGTGGAGATAGAGCTGATCCAGAGGAAATACAAGAGAATACCGCCTGGCTTTGAGAGATAGGTGGGAAATTGCTAGTGGTATTTTGTTTCTGTCTCTGTGCACCCAATTCAATAAATCTTTGACTCAAGCTAACTAATGTTTGATGGAAGGACATGTTTGTCTCCTTTATAAGTCAACAGACTTCTTCAATCTTAAATACATGGAAGCAATTTCCTCATGTTTTTCCTTGGCTGTGGTGGTTTATAAATCACCGAGCCAGATGGGTGGGTGAAGTGGTGACAATTTCAAATAAACTGGCTTCCAATAGATCATTGGGTCTAGGCTGCATCAGTCTGGGAAAGGATTAATGAAGTATGAGATTGGGAAGAACGCCCAAGCCTCCGGGCTCCTTGTGGAAGTAAAGTCACCATGGAGATAGAGGCGCCAAAGGTTTACCTCAAAAAGAAACATCCCACTCTATCTGCTGGACTTGAATGATCACAGAACACATCATCAGATCATGAATGCTCATCAGCAGCATAAAAGAAAAAATATTTTGGTTTTATTTGTTAAAACCACGAAGCATTATATTTTCCACGTCGCAGTTGACGGACAACAGCACCTATGCATCACAATTTACTTCTTATTAAGCATTTCTAAAAAGCTTCTAATAGGTGACTGCCATTTCCTAACCTAATCGGTAATGTCTAAATATGTCATGTAATCATGCCAGTTATCATGAAGGAAGCGATGACTACTGGGGCCGGATTTCAGAGTGGCAGTGGGCCAATATGACCTCGCTGATAACGGCTCCGTGGTGAACTCATATCCATTAAAGTGATGTAATGCCAAGGGCTTCTTAGCTTGTCCCCTGAGATTTGATCTCACTTGAATAACCTTCACTTACAGAACCAACAGTGCTGTAAATTGTACATTTAAAGTATTACTGTGATGCATGTAGACGCGCAAAATAAAAATTGGCACTCTTAAGGGTCCTCTATGAATATTACCTCTCGTTTGAGTTTGTGGTGTCCTAGTAAGGTAAGAAGCTGCCTCATCTGAGTAGGTTTGATTCTATCTTAGATATGCTGATTTCCAACCACGTCTCAATACATATTAATGCCAGACCTGGTGTCTATAAACCACATTTACATATTGATAAAATGATTAACCTTCTATCACCCATAGCCACTGAAGTTGTCTATGGATCAGTCTAGCTTTGTTCAGCACTAGATCCCTTATTAACAAAACTTTTGTGTTAAATTGCTTTATTCCTTCTCATAATTTAGAGTTTTTATCTATTAAAATTATAACTGCCCTCTGTCAACCCTACCCCCTGCATAACTGATGACATCTGCAGTTTGAGGCAATAATGAAGTAGGGCGGAGCGTAGCTGTAAGTTTTTTAGGTCAACTAGTTTCTCATGCAAGTCTTCTAACTCTAACTCTAAAATGAGCCAAGCAAGAGCTTCATATCTCAGTCAATAATCATTATTCCAGGTTCTGTTTTGTTGTCCAGATGTGTTGTCCAGATGTGTCCAGATGGTCAACGATACTCCCCTTGCTGTCTCTGTGTCCTCATCCGCCCAATGTAAACATCTATTATACTTCTAATGTTAACAGGATTGATACCACTGGACCCCAAATTTATCCTCCAGCTCTCCTCCCGCATCACTTTATGTCTCTGGTGTTTTTACCCCAGTTAACCTGTTTCATTGCAAAATCTCACTAACATTTTGTTACTTATGAACATGTTTTTGTGTCCCCTTGTCATCATCTGCAGTCAATTCCTAAAAGGCATATCTGACTGTGTTTCTCCCACCCTGTGTTTCCCCCATCGTTATGCAGGCAACGCTCATTTGTACATTTCAGTTAAAGGAGCACTATGCAAAATTGCCAAGGGACGACTGAAGTGAGGGCCCTTTGGTGTCAGCTGACAAAAATGTGGAGTAAGCACGTAATCTATCAGTGAGTCTGATGATAGGAACCATATAGACTCAACCATCTAATTACAGTACGTGCTCGTTTCATGTTTTTGGTTGGTTGAGGCTAAAAGGTCCTTACCTCTGCAATTTTGCCTAGTGAACCTTCAAGCCTTATGACCTCAACAATCTCATTTTACTGCACGATTGCCTCACTGCTAAAAAATCTGGATGGCTCACAACATTCTCCAACAGGACAGAGATACTTTTCATAGGCCCTGATCACAAATTCCACTTAATCAGTCTGCAGTTTGGTCCATTAAGAAGCAATGAGAGGAGTGTGGCTGAGCTGCAGTCCTGAACAAAAACATAACAGTCTGTAAATGACTGTTGTGGTTTTACAGTCAACACTGATATTATAAAAGGGGAGAAATAATTATCCATGACAAGACAATTGCTCTCACAGCTACAGCTGTGCAAAGCTGTCATAAGCTATCGCCTGGCACAAGACAGAACAGAAACACTTTTTTTTTCATAACCTGGATTTGTTTCAAATATTGCATTATTTGACCATAGTCACTGCTACTAGGCTGCATAAATGAGCAATAAAAATAAGAAATAACTTGAAATAAATCATATTTAATAGCAGGAAACATAAGAGATAACTTTTTGTTGCTGTTTTCTCCAAATCATTTCCCCCCCTTCCATTCATTTGGTTATTGCAGCCATTTTTAAAGAGCCATACTGCAGGACCTGTCTGACAACGCACACATACATTTGCCATGTAATCTAATGCAGAGGAATGACCCGTACTATTTTGCCTCTGCATCTGTGAGCCGTGCATAAACGTTGAAGTCTATTCATTTACCCAACAACTGTCTCCCATTCCTTAATGCTGATGCAATAAGAAAGTAAATAAGTAGAGCTGAACTTGATTCAACTGAGGCTGCACTGTGGCAGGGAATGACCCAGGGGATGGCCATGTGGAGACCAGTTCCAGGGCCTGAGAACAAGACTGGAATGTGCCTGTACCAAATCACAAGCGATGCACACTGCACAGCTGCTCTGAAAATAAACCCCAGAGGCATGATAAACAAATATATAGGTTTAAGCAAGTATCTCTTGTTTTCATATTTTTAAAATATACCTTGTGTCTCAAGGGAACGGGTCTTTGAAGAACGCAACACTGTTAAAGATTCCCATTTGTCTGAGCAAAGTTCCCACAAATTGCTATTGGCCATAGCTTCATATGGGCGAGTGCTTGATTAATGACGCTGGCGTAAAGAACCCCAGACCTTTCCAAGTTCACAATGGTCTCATGTACCCCCACCACCTCCACCCCATCCCCACCCAAAGTCCTCATTTCCCATTGTCTCCTCCAGTAAAAACAGCCTGCGTTATCTCCTGGATTGCTGATAGTGCTGGTGGAATAAATGCGACACTGTTTGTTCAGCCATTATGGACCAAATTCACCAGAATAGCCCCTGTACATTACAGACACTATCTGACTAAGACTTGTTACACAAGTTGAAAAACAGAGCTGTTCTCCCTGAAACCATCTAGGCCAGCTGCGGCCTAGATGGGCTCCTCCCTTCGCTCAAACCAGGGTTTGTCGATCAGAGTTTCATCATATTTTGTTGCGAAATTCACTGGCTGATAAGCATGCAGCCCACCGTATCCCATGCTATCCAGTCAGCACATCAGACATCACAAATATTGACCTTGCATTCATTTTTTCCCTTCAAACAGAAAGACAGACAGCCTGCAGGTGGATCTCGGGTATAAACAAGAGGGTGAGAGGTAAGAGGCAGGTGTATCTGATTTGGAAAGAAAGCCCAGAAGAATCTGATGATCTGATGCGGTCTGTCTGGATTTACAGAGGGCGCCTGACTCGAGTGGCATACCATCCCACAGACCCGTGTCACTCCATAAAGCCCATGAGAGGCGGCACAGCGAGGGCCGACACATTACAGTAGTTTACAGCAGGGGAGGAACAGCGGCTCGCTCTCAGACCACACACAAGCAGCTGCTTGCTGCTGAGGATAAGCGCTGTCTGCCGCCTCCATCAAACACATGCTATTTCTGCTCACTAAAACAAGGATTATACGACAAGCAGCTCCTATTACAGTGGCTATAGTTAACATCTTTGTCCTACTGTACATTGCCACAAGTTTCCAAGAGTCATTCATCAATTACACTGACACTGTCTAAGAAATTCAATGCATAGAAAGCCTGGATCAGCATTAAATTATTGTGTGGAATCAATCACTGTATTGTATGCGTGTCTTGGTGTCCTGTCAGCTGTGCAGAGGTTGTTCATTGTTGGACTCAGGATGTGGGGTTCCTGTTGCAGAGAAGGGAGCAGAGCTACGACACTCTTTGTTGTGCCTGGGAAGAAGACTGGTTGCTGGATAGGTTTGGTATTTTCAACCCACGCCACGCTAAAAATCCTGATACCCATCATTTATAATCATATACAGCACAACTCGGGATAAATGAAGGTTCATAAAAAGGAAAAAATCTGAATTTTGCTCCACGGAGAATATTAACAAAAAGAACATCCATTTTTCATTTTGCAGATGTCATGCAGGTCGGAAATTTACAAGATGGAAATTTGAGGTCCGAGTTCAAGTGAACGCAGCATTATCCGCAAATTGGTGCAGAGGCAATTTATTTTCATAAAGCCAGTACTGAAGTTGGGTTATGTATTGTTATAAATGATGGGTATCAACATTTTAATATGGCCTGGGCTGAAAAATACCAAACCTGTCTTTAAACAGTCGTCTGATGTAACTCACACCACTCTCTTACTCAAACAGACATGAGGATTACAATAGACATAAAAGCAACCAATCACTTCTCCTGAATGTAGTTTTCATGCACACTGATGTACATTTCGTGTGATGTTGGTGGTCGGCTATGGGGCCAGAGTGTGGTCATTTCTGCCATCTGGGCTCTACCTGTTCGAGGACCCACAGATGGAAGTTTACACAGCACAGACGGCGTCACCGCTGATTCAACAGGCCGTCATGGAGCACTGGAAATTTCCTTTGTGCCAAGATCACATCTGAGGATTAAAAAAACACTCAGCGAGGAAACCTGATTCGCCGTGGTCTGGAAATTCTCAATGGCGAGCCTGAGAGCATACAGCTGTTATGAAGTGACGCACAGCTTGATATAGTATGTGTTCATGTAGCGGTAATGTTAACAACTATTAGGAATAGCAGCAGTAGTAACTTTGAAGGTGCTGGGATTTTTTTCATTAAACACTTAGAAAGCAAAAGCATACAGCCACTCATCATATTTCATTATAAAGAGGCACTGGATTTGTGGCAAGAGCAGAAACACAACCATGAGTCAAGTTGGGACAAGATTTTTTAAGTTTGACCCTGGAACCTGACAAGGAAACCTATATTTTATATATTTTCCGAGTTCCTTCTCCCTTTTTTTTCCTTTAAAAAATAAATAAATCGCACGGATGTAGAAGAGCTCTGTTTTGTGATGTGTGGCTGCTTGTGATATGAGATGGAGACAGCACACAATCTGCAGTGAGATCAAATATGTCACAGGCCAACTGAAGAATGTGAAAAATGCAGGTGTCATCGCGCAGTGAGCTGTATCCCCTGTAGGTGAAAGTGAACTCGGTGTGATAGTGATATTCACTCTTGTTCTGATGAAGCAGACTCACTCCTGACCACACAACACAAGCCAGTCCCACTCCTTGTTATCAGTAACAGTAAAATACCAAGCAGGCTGGCCTCCGCTATGCACAGAAACTCTCACCTTACCTCTCCAGCATCGCGCTGTCTCTGGCCTAAGCCTAGACCTGTCCTACGTGGCAGCGGGGATGGATGTGATCCACTGATCCACCATGCAGGGGGAGGATAGGGGAATGCTGGAGGGAACCAAACAAACAGTTTCCCAGGAGAAACCGAGTAGGAAGCATGATCTTGTTCTCAGATAAAGGAGGAATCCAATTAGAGGACAGTGTGTGGGACATCAGAAAAGAGTGATAAAGCGAGAGAAGAGGGAAGCACAGTGCTGAAAGAGCAGACAGCACCGCAGCTTGACAAAAACTGAAATAATACACGTGTGACTGCCAACCAAAATTACATTGAAACAACAAAAAAACACATTTGATTTTTTGGCTATAAATTACCAGTGAACTTGCCGACTCAACATTGACAGAAACCAAAATAGAATGAAGTAACACTGATCCGATTCACAGACTCTGCCTCATGAAAGAAAAATTCGCTTGGTTTCCCATGGCTTGCTATAGATATGGGCTTTAGTTCTCTTCATGCAGGAAGAATGGGTGTTCCAAAAAGACATGAGAGATCACTGGAGCATATCTAATGCACTTGTATTTGTGGTGTTAACTCCAGCTGTACTCTTCACAGCTCACTCTCACAACACCTTATATAGATTAGTTTGCAGGCTTTATCACACATCTTATTAAGACTAAGTGGCTCATGACAATAAACAGGATAATCAAATAACATGATTTAAACTACTGGCCCTTGGCAGTACCTACCTCTGTCCCCCTGTGGGAAAGGCTTCTGTGTAGAATCACACAACTGCAGACCAATATCAAGATTAGTTCCTGAACTCCAGCAACCTTTCAACCTCTCTCTTCATTCTCATGTCTGGTTCTTGACTTGGAAAACTGGCTACCGTTTCAACAAAGCATGGAAAAATGGACAAATATTTGTTTTCACTTTGGCCGCCCCTGCAAGAAATTCCACTTTACACACTGGGGGGCTGTCAGTTCAAAATGGTTTATCAAGGTGTTTTGTACACACTTACACGTACAAAGATGGGCGCAAGTATTTGCATGCACGCATGCACACACATGCAGTGTGCGCAAACATACATGAAGAGAAATTAACCATTGTCTGCCCCATAGCTTAATCTTTGACCAGAAAGCAAAGCTGGATGGTAGATGAACATGCACGGCTCAGGATTCAGTGGCAGGACTCGGAGAGAAAGCCGTGCATGAACAACGCCAAACCTACAGTAAAATTCTCTGTTAAACTGTTTATCATTATTCCATCACTGTGCACTGTGGAGCCAGACTCAGGTGAATGGTCTAGACATGGGAAAGAATCAAATTCAGCCTCTAGTTCCGACTAGCGAGTCACTTGAACTCCAAATAGCTTTCACACTCTTTTCACATCCCATGAATAGCACTAATTACGTTCTGTTCTGTCCTGTCGCTGTTTGCAACCAAAACTATTTGCTCATGGCATGCAGGAAAACAATAACAACAACAGTAAATTAGGGAAAACAGGACAAGGCTCAAATCACAGGAATGATAAATTACTGGAGGCATAAACAGGGAAGGCCTGTGAAATAGGATTGTGGTAAACTCATTCTTACCACAATCCTATTTCTGTAGTATGAGAAAATAGATCATTTTTAATACCTACTACTGTTGACTAGCCTGATAAGTTCTAGATACACAGACAGGGAACCAGAAAAAGCAATTACTCCCATATCTCAGTAAATAACTTCCCCTTGGCTCTAAAGCACTCATTTAGTTTGGCTCTGCTATTTGGAGTCATTAAAATCAGCATATAAGGGGACAATTCTACTCCTGACCCCTCGTCTAATCTGTCATCACAGGGCTGCAGCGGCAGTGGGAAGCCGGGATATCTGCAGCAGACAGACTGACGGACAGGGAAGCAAACACAAAGGATTTGGCTGTGAGAGGGTGATGAGTGATGGGTAGGTGGGTGTATGGTATTTAAACTCTTCCAGTGCATAAAATACTGATTCCCCAACATGTCTTATATGGTCACAGAGGGGTAAAGTTATGGCTGCACTACACTAAGTTATCTATATTATTTCAAGACATTATTGAGGCACATGTATAAAATTGCTTTTGGTTTCATACAGATCCGATTTCCATCTGTGCTTGACCCTATGCTTCACCAACACACTAACATCTGACCTGTTTCTAAGCAGTTGAGAAATAGCTGAGGTAATCAAGCCCACCTGATTACATTATCATTAGTCTCCTGCTGATAAGCGGGCAATTACAGGGGCAATCAAAGTCTCAATGACACGTAATTCCATTACAACTCTGCTACTGTCGCTGTCCGAGACTATAATCAACTCTGTGTAATCCTACCTCCGTTTCCCACCTCTTTACCCCGTGGCTGACCTTGTTGACACTGCGTGTGTTAAACCAAGTGGACTGAATGGAAAATGAGATGAATAAATGAGGTGAGCAAATCCCTTTCCATGAGTCTGTGTGGTAGACCGAGTGAGAAGGGATGTGGGTATCAAACGTAGATGTGAAAAATGCAATGCAGTCCATCCACCGGACACCCATAGCCATATCCTGTGGTTTTATGGAGGTATCTGATGGACATGAGAGCTGTTTCACTGGGTGCACTGAAACACGGCAGCACTTACTCTGCCTGCTGTTCTGGCTCAGCAGCAAGCCCTGTATGCTCTAATGGCTTACGGATAGCAAAGCGTGTTTCTCCAGCTCTCTTGTTTTTTTTCCCCCCACATAATGAGGATTGGTTTCCCCTGTGCAGTGAGATGTCCTGTTTGCATTTTTGGGCTGGTACACAGACTGCTGGCCTCACTGTGAGGGCATGAACCAAACACAGGGGCTGGCTGTTCTATTTTAGAAGTCAGAGGAACAGGTCTAAGCTCGTCGACGGCCTACATATACCATTAGCAATGTGAGCAATGTTCCAGAGCAAAAGGAAGTCAGGCTGCAGAGATGCTATCGCAGGCCACGCTCTCATGTTTTCACACTACTTCTGGCCCTCTCCTGTCTCAACCTAAAGCTTAAATGGTCCTACCTATCTTCTCCTTCATGCTTATCCCTCCTCCACCCTCCTGACAATTTCACACTCTGACGTTCTCCTCTGGTCTCTGTCTCCTTCTCGCCCTCTCTGTCTCCCCGGAGTCACTCGGGCATAAACTGGCCAGTCAAGATTCTTGTGAACATGCAGGTAAACAGACCATGCTAAATCAGAAAACAGTACTGAGGTGTGTCTTTCTATTCTAATCTTACTCTGACTGGTATTGAGGTGAGCATATCAAGGGAGTTGCGTGCAGAAAAAGTATTTCGGAACAAAGGCAGGCAGATTCCTCCTGCCCCTCTGGTCCTTTTTCTTTCCTTATCTCTAAAGCCCCCCGGGATCACCAGTAGTCTGACACAAGGCTTAACCCTGCCAGGAACAGAAACCCTGACTTTATTTTAATGCAGTATAGTCCAAAATATAATCTTAATACTATGACAATTTGTTTTCCTGAATGAGGGATAATTCAGTATTAGATTACATAATCCAATTCCTTTTCCTCTACATTTCCTATTTTCAGCATTATCTCCAGTTAGCATGTTAAGCCCTATTGCAGAATGCACTGTGTGTCACCAGAGGCTGAGCCCTTTAATAAACTGGTCATACTGAGAGCAAAAACTATCAGAAGACACTGCAAGACACTGGAAACAATGAGAAGAGACAACTGCATAATTGGCAAACCAGGAGCAATGGACTATTAGTGTGTTTTCCCCTCTCTTTGTCCTAGGATAATGCACTGCATGAAACAGTTATACTTGAATAAATGTGATGCTCAAAGAATTTTGTCAAGGATATACTCTCATTAAAAAAAAAATGTAAAGATTTTACTCTATGGAGGCATAAACACCAATATTAGTGTATGTGAGCTGAAAAACATATCCAAGAAGTGCATAAAACACCCTAAGGCCTGAGGCCATACAAAGTGGCCCCGTGTCATTATGGAGTCTCAGCAAAGCCAATTATAATGGACTTTGCAGTAAGCTAGTGTTGTTTGATGGCTATGTGATAGGGCAAGGGTAATGGAGTTAAAAAGCACAGGCCATAAATGGGTATGTTAAAGGTCTGCAATTAAAAAAGTGAAGGGAAACAAAATTTTCACTGCAGGTAAAGAAACAAACGGCAAAAAAGGAAAAAAGTGGATTACAACAAAATGCAAAGCAAATTCCTTGATCCATACTGTAGATTCTGCAGCTTAAAGCTAGGAATCCCATTAGCATGTTCCTACTCTCAGGAGACTACTGTCTACAAACATAGCTGCTAACATCCACAAACATAGTTTCAGTCTGCAGGGTCCTCTGTGTCACTTCTAATATTTCTCCAATTACACTGTGACCTGCCTGTGTATTAAATGGGTGTTTGCAATTTAAAACGTCACTGTAAACGCTGGCATCCCTGTGATGTCAGGAGAAAGGCACTGGCACACAGCGTTAAGCTGGCTCTTTATCATGACCCAGCAATGATGGTGGTGTCCCAGTCCAACAGTTATTAAGCAAGACGCCGTGAGAGATAAGCGGCCTCGCAGCCCCTGCCACTCCTCCACAGGCTTCTAATCTATCGGCCGCATGAATATGCCGAACAACTTTGACATTTGTACATACGAAGATTCCTTTTCTCTGAGAAATCTGCACTCAAAAGCAAAAAGTGGGGACATTTAGACCCAAAAAGAGAAAAAAAAAACGACATGGCACATTTTCCCTCACTGGTATCCTCCACCCACCTACCTGGGCCTATCTGCCTCGCCATCTCCATGGCAGTTTCTTCCTGAATGCCCTGTTGCCCTGTATCTTATTTTTTTCCCCGTGCATGTCGCATACCACTCAAGGGATGGGCAATGCATTTGATAATTTCTTGTAAAACTTGCTCAGTGTCAACAGTTTTGCCCTCTGAGACTAATGTTTACACGAGTACGGTGTTTTGTATACTACTGCATGTGTTTGTGTGTTTGAAAGATGAATATAATAAACAGAATGTAGGCTGTGGGTTCGAGGTTAAGGAATGAATGTAAGACAGCATAATGTCCTCACAGTTTGAACACAGTAAAGATTTGTGCATGTGTATGAATGAGAGTAAAACCAGCCCAAGTCTACAATGATGCAAGCATATTTGTCTCATCTGTATGATCAGGTGAGCCTCCATACAACGATCATAATAACAAATGTTCAAGCCAGATATAATTTAGCATTAGGTAAAACAGCATTTTGGAAGAAATATTCAGTGAGTTTTTTTTTTCTTCTGACCCTTTAACAGTTATAAATGGTTTGGTCTATACTTAGGCCACTTAAAATGGGTGGTGAGGTGCGAGGCAGGCTACAATGCCCCACCTTAAAACAGTGTGCACACAAATACACGTACGACAAGTCAGTGGAAATATTTGGGTACTGCAGTGCGACTGGTGAGAACACAGGCCAATAAAAAGGGGTTTTGTGAGTCTAAATAAAGGGTGTCTATATTCCTGTAGCTAAAAAAAAAAAACATCTTAAGGCTGATTGATGGTCCTCATCATAATTATTAGAAGGCAGAATTCAAACAGCCAGAGAAAACGGGTGGAGCACCTCGCTCACTAAGCTCAGGCTGTGGTTCAACCCAAAGCACTGTAATGTATGCGAGGCTCAAAGTGTTCTCTCTCTTGATGGGCTTTGACATTCGCCTGGAAAATGAGTGTCTATATCTCTCCTCTTTTCACTATGACTGCATGACAGATATTTTGTGTCAACATGGCACACTGCGTAATGTCTGCATAGTGTCTCTTTCTTCATTAATGTTTATAATTTCAGCGCAGGAGAGTCTGAGTGTTTGCTGGGGGAAATGATTACATAAGCAGTTACTTGTAACATTATAAACAACTTTGAATATACAAACCTGGTCTAATAAACAGAGCAAAGAGCAAATTGAGCAGTGGCAGCGTATCGTGATATGAACGCTGTTGTATCTGAAGTTTGGGATCGCTGGATGGATAAGAGTTGACCGCAAACAAAGCAATATCTCAAACTGCTCATATCTTGGCATCTTGAACATGATGTTCATAGTGTAGAATCTGTTCAAACCTGTCTTGGATTCACAAACAGTTGCTCCGGCACTGGTCTTATCATTTTACAACTAATACCAAGCCATAGCAAGAGCAGTGGTGGTGTTTTAGAGTCCTAAAGAGCAGCCGATCTCTGCACCCAATTTTGCCCTCATGTATCACAATCAGTTTCTTTTCATGACACGTGTCCTCTAAACACCACTGTCACCAACATTAGTTTGTGTCAATGTTGTTAAGCCCTTTTGCGGTTAGAACCAAAATGTATTGATTCCTGAAGGAAGAAATTGAGTAGCTGCATCAGGAAAAATAATAGGATTCTGAATCCTTTTATGAGCACATAAATAGAGAACAAATAAGCCATTGAAACAGTACAAAAACTAATGAAAACAATAAAGATGAGAAAAAGAATGGAAACAATTGTAGAGGTCTATGATATTCTGTAATATGTTTGTAGATTATATTGGCTGAAAATATGAGAAAGAGAATGAATTGAGTTATAACTGTTACTGCTGTTTTACTTACTAGCAGTTATGACTGCTTGCTTGGATATAGATTACTAAATTGGATGTATGTGCTAAATGAATATGATTAAATATGCCCTAAAACTTTAAATACCAGTATGTAACAGTGAAAAAGGCAAACCATTACAAAATGCTATTAGTATATGCAGTTTATATCAGTCAGAGAAATATGAAAAAACTGAAGAAGTGAGTATGTGCATGAACAGCAACATACATGGTGGAAATTGCCAGCAATTTATGTAAATGTGCATAAACAAATGTACAGATTGCCACATATGAAAATATTATATAATATTAAGGTCTTTCACCCTTTGCAAAATGATAAACTACCAGTAGCCTCCCGTGCATATTTTCCAAACAAATCAATAAAAAACACTTCATTCGATTTCTGTTATTTTTACCAGCACATATGTGACATTGTTGTGCCCCTATGTTACTTCTCTATGCTCAATTAACAGTGCCTGTTGTTTTGTCTTCTTTCCTTCTGACAAGATTGTCATCACAAGGTTGCCCCCCCCCCTCCTCCGACACACCTCTGTTTGTCTGTCGGGTTTATTTGCCTGACAGACTTATTGCTGTCAGGTCTCAGCTGGATTCAGACTGCCATCCATAATTCAGTAAGATCATATGTAATAATAAGCCATTACAGTAATTAATGTTGACTGAACTCCCGCTGGCTGCAGAAGGTCAGCATGGTGCTGACACCAGCTCTAGTCGTCAAACCCAGGGGACCAAATGATGAGCTGAACCAGAACCACCAGTGCCAAAGTGTCTCCCTTCTCTCTGTCTCTCTGGCGCCAGCAGCCTGCCCTCCTGCCTTCCTCACTGTGACACTGATACACAAGATGAGCAAACTGATTCTTTTAACAAGATCTACAGCTAAAGTCAGTCTTTAAGCCTCATTTGTTGCTTGTCTTCAGGCAGCCATGTGCAAGACATGACAAACCTGAAGTTTTAATTTATGTTACATACCCTAATGACCTTAACTGACATGCTTTTAATCTTGTGTGTTGTGACTGGTGTAGCTTTAATAAGAGGATTCAACTGGGGATCATGGTTTCTGTCTTTTTTTCTAAACTGGCTGCTCAGTCAGGAATTTATTTGTGTGAAACAGCAGGCGTGATTTCTGCATGCATGTACGTACATATAACATGCAGACGTGTGAGGGCAGACAGCTCAACTTGATGACCATCAATGTTGTCCATAAAGTTGCAGTCAATTAAGGGAAAACCTCCTCCCTATCACCTCTCCTTTCGGTAACCTGTTAATTAAATCTCCATTCTTCAACATGGAGGAAGCTTTGCTTGTGTTTTCTTTGGGAGTAACCATGCAGGAGAAATTCACAGCTTGTAATGACCAAGAGTTTCATTGGACTCAAAACAGTACACATACTACAGCCAAGGGGACAGCTAAGTTGCTTTTAAAAGTTCTGCTTGTTTCTAAAGCAAAGCATTGTCACAACACACTATTTAGAACGGCCATGTGGGTGTTTCTGTTTGGTAAATAATGAAACTATTAAATGTGACCCATTTTGCACTCTAACCCCCCACCTTAAAGCATATTCAGTATTATTATTATTTTTTTTTTTATGATACATAAGAGACAAATATTCACACTATTCAAACTCTCAAACCTTCCTCCCAGAGGAGCATGTTATAATTTGTACAATATGTGAATGGAATTTACTACCTGGACAAATGCTACAGAGACATAATAGAAGTTGTTTTAAATCCTCATTAAAGAGAGTATTTGTTAGTGACTGAGGATATAAATTCAGTGGAAGTTTAATCTAAAAGTTGATGTAAACTACTTAATGGATTTGACTATATAGTGCTATTATCATTAGATTGACCATATATGTTTACATTATCTTTATTAACATATTATTTTTATCTGTTATTCTCCTTTAATTATTATTGTATATTATTAATTACTGCACAAATTATTGTTTTATTGTGCATATTGATTTTACATTATTCACATTATCATGATTACTGTTATTTTGTATTATCGTTCAATATGGAGGAGCTTGTCCTGTCAAAATGTGCGTTTCAAAGTTGTGTTTTTGTTTTGTGTTGTTATGCTGTAATGTAATGTGTAGTAATGTTATGATTGTCTTGTCACTGTGTACAGTTGTGGACCCCAGGGAGACTAGCTACTCTGATGCAGTATCTGATAGGGATCCAAATAAACTACAACTACAAGAATGAGCAGATAAAGAGAAGCAAACAAGTTGGAGAAGGATTTTTAATCTTTGACACAACTGATATGTGGATTGTGCAAAACAGGCTACAACTCAATATCATGGAGACGTCCCTAGAATTTTGTGCATTCATGTGTAAGAACATGAACTTTTGAGGCAGAACATCTGAATGCATTTAGGGTGATTTACAGAATGAAATGCTCAGATGGCCTCCATAAATAGCCCGGTGTTGGACTCTGGTGTCTCTCCTGAGAGCGCTGTGTTAAGTGGGACAGAGGACATTGATGCTCTGAGCCCTCAACGCTCCCTGCGGCACAGCCTCCAGGAGGGGCTACCGAAACTCCGGCATGTGGTTCCACTCAGAGCATAATGAGCGCGATTTCCCCACGACATGATAGTTGTGGAACGCTGAACAGCTTGGTCTCCAAAGCACCCGCCTCTCACCTCCACACATGAGCTCATACCACAGCTGCTGGCAGGGGAACTGCTTATGGGCTTTATCCCCCACAGGATGAACACAAGAAAAATACTTTCTCTGGCCATCTGCTTTTAGATCAGGTGGAATCAGTTCTATTTCATTCTCTTCAAAATCTTTGTATGTATAAATCAAATCAAATCAAGTTTATTATCAGGTATGCATATTCTATTCTGAAATCATTTCAAAAGCTGTGTCTAATTGATCCATTTGATGCTCCCGTTGTGTTGTACATACACATTATAGTTTGCAAGCTCATGACTCTGATATGACTCTGATATGACATACATTGGAGCCGTCATGAGTGTTACAGAGACTGAAGTATTGTTTTGCACTTGCAGCCACTCCCTCTGCTCTTGATTAGCTTCTGCAGCTAATGGAGAGTTTCCTGTGCACAAGGGGAAAAAAATGCCGTCAAACAAACTCACAGAAAGCATTTGACGTACAGAAAAATCACAGCAATCTAAAAATGTGAAAAGTGTGAAAACTGCTTTTCACATTTTTAGACTGATTGAAAGTTTTTTAGAAATGTAAAAATTGTCCTACATAAAATAATTATCTCAAGTGAGCTTAAACAAAATCCTTCATGTAACAGAACTACAATGCATGAGGACTCATAAACGTAAAACCCATTGTGTAGTTGCTGCTGGACTAAAGCCAGAGCCCTTAATAAATGGAATAGTTTGACGCCTCTTGTGTTGCCTATTCAGATTCATACCATTGCTCCTGTTCCACTTTTGTTTGACAGGATGAGGACAGTAAACTTCTCTCTAGTCTCTGCCTTGAAAAGCCACAGCAGGCACTTCAGCAAATCCAAGCAACACCTTGAGAGGCGACTCGACTGAAAAATCCACATGACAAGCAAAGGGCCTTAGATCGGTATTGATGAAAATGAGCTCTGATGTCGTTGAGTTTTCTACCCTTGGGCTTTCTCCATTGGCAATGAGCAAGATGAAGACTGTAAAGACTTTGCCAAGCATGGGAGTGTTGGCTTTGGCCAGATGGATTGCGTTGTGAATTGAAATGTAAGCTTGTAAAGTCCAGATGGCTAACAGAGTTAAGGCCATTTTATATGCTGTACGCTGACCAGAGGAATACCAGTAGTTTTTTGAACACACGCTGATTGGATCACATCAGCATTGAGGTTTCCATGGAGAGAAAGGAAACATTCCCAGGGTGTATACGAGGAACCAATTTGTAATAAACAGGCTTTTTAAAGCTCTGTGACTATTCTGATGATTTACAACCTGCCATCCTGAACTGAGCAGATCCTGCAGTGCTCTGCAGTCTGTAAATCGTGTTTTTGTTCTATGAAGAATGAAGCTGCTTTCAAATATCTCTCCAGAGATTATGGTCATTCTGCCAAGAGTGGGGAACAGGTAACAGTGATACAAACATTTCAGTGACATATTGCACATTGTTGGAGGGTGCACAATGGAAGTGTATTGAAACCGCATGTTAATCTAAAGGATTTGCTCATGATTAAATGCAAGTTGCTGCTGATGGTTTGCAGGTCAGGGCTGGTATGTATAACAGCACTCAGAATAAAATTCTGGTCCGAAGAGCATCAAAATTTTGACAGTGAAACAAATTTGATCTTATCTTTGGAAGTAAGACTAAGTGTTGTGCATAAACATTCTTATGTGCTCAGAATGGTCTCAGGTCCTAAAATATTTAAGAGTTCAGGAGGTGTCCTGACTCAGTTAACAGCAGATGGCTGCAATATGCACACAGATGCAGAGACCATGGACTTGATAAGCTTGAGAGGATTTCTGACAATGTATGGCGACATGGGAGTTGCATCTTGGTTCCATCTTGATCACCAAGTTGCTTGAGATTACCAATCTCATACAAGATTTCATAACTTCACCCACTTGATGTAATCATAGGACCATCTGGCAGAACCAACCTGCTTCTGTGAGGGGCAAGGGTTTTCCTGGACTTGTTTATGAGCAGACTTGTCTACACAGTAAAAAATACCGCAACATCAATACATATGTGGTATGTGGTATCTGATGCCAGGACAAAATTCTGCCTAAATGGCTGTGATAGACATACAGTTTGAGTCCACTCACTGCCATTTGGGCAGAACTGTTGTTATCTGCTTGGTAACTCAGGACTCCCTTAGAAACACTGGCCTCTGGCTCATAATCAGAGACCAAAAGGAAGTGGCATGGTTTAATTCAAACAGGTACATCTATACAATTCAGTTCTATTCTCCAGAGTGTTATTAAATCAGTGGATTTAGCCATTAATTAAGGCATTTAGGCAACAGCTTTTAATAATTTCCATATCATTTAAGAGCACACAAAGATGTAGGGCTCTATCTGTAAGATAAAACTGTAACCCATTTACACAACTTACAGTAAGTGCATCAACATCTTCACCCTTCTCATACAAATTCCTTTAAGTTTTATATATGGTAGGAAAAAATCGATTCCTTTAAAAGAAAACAGTAGTCTATCATTTTTATTTTAAATTTATTTTTGTAAAACCTATTTCTTTTTAAGATTGAATACCACCATGGGAATACCACTAATTGCTAAAATGTGGCAAATATTGTTTTTAAAGTCATGGCCAGTTCTTTGGAGGCCTGCTCTTCATTAACTTGGTTCCTACTGGAAATGATTTTTGGGTGACATTGCATCACTTGCAATAACTCATGACATATGCATTGCTTAGTAGGAGTTTTTAACAGTTTTACACAAAACACTATTCATGAAAGTACATATAGACCCAGCTCTAACACATTTTGCCCCTTTGGGTAAACTGCATATTATAATGACTGATTGAAGGATAGGACTGATTATTGTACATCAATCACATGCACTAGGCTTGCCAGTCAAGTACGCTGCATGTAAAAAAAATGTTCTTGTCGCAAGTGAGTAATATACTATATAAATCATGCCCAAACAGTGCACAAATGTTAGCAACAATCTTTCCGCTGTAATGGTGAGAAAGCTGTTGAGGCTGGTTCCACTATCAACAGCTCTGCTCGCGCCAGTCGCCATGCCTGACTTCACTAGGAACAGCTCCAGATCCACCAATGGCATCTTCTCACGCAAAGACAAATGAGCCGCTGTCAAACTGTCAGCTCCACAACGCTGACCCCTCTTCTAATGCCGTTAGATGGGGCCTCTTGGTCATCAAGTCTAAAAAGGGTTCAATGTTTTGCTTTTGCCCACTTTTCCTTCTCTGAATGCTCTCACAACTCCACAACTTCCTCTCTGATGAGTGACAAAAGACCTGGGCAAAGAACTCCATTAAAACTTAAAAGGGGGCAAAGGGGAAGAGAGGGACATCAAAAGGTCCAGTGCATGTAAATATATATGTATCATAATGACAAAGAGAAGTACATGTTTTAAATACAGTTTGATTAAATGTCTGTTTGGTTCTCTCTCAAGATCATTTGTTTTAGAGGTGACATTTATTGGTAACAAATAAGTACGGATGCAGTCAGCCAGCTTTCTACCAAGACATAACTGGCTGTTCAGTGAACAAAGAAAGACAAACAGAGAACACTGTGTTGTGGTAATACTCAGTGTCTAATCATCTGTCATGATTCATTTGATAACTCAGGCATCAAGCTACGCTTTGAATACAATCCAAAATCCATAAAGTCGTTAATACTACAGATACCTCTAACCCACTCATAGCTGTATGGGCAATAATGGCAGTCAAACAATGATGCTCTCACAAATTTGGGGAAACAAAAGTATATGCATGGGAACATGTCGGATAACAAATGGTAAAATGTGAAGTAAAGAAACCACTTGTCTTTAAAGCTACCAATCAATCACAAAATCACACGTCCATTCAGGATGCATCAAATGGAACAACCACCTCAAGACAGCAAATGAATCCCCTTCTATGTATTGATTAAAATATCGTGTAATGAACTCAATAAAGTAAAGACAAGTTGTATACAGCCAATATGAAAAACAAAGCAAAACGCTAGCTTGTTAAGATCATTCAGAGCAGTTGTAGAACTGACCAAAGAAGGAACTGCTCCATGACAAGTCTTACACTCGGCATGGCACTCCTGCAGATATCTGAAGCGAATAGCATGGAAGGCATTTGCTTGATTGTTCTTCCTCAATGCACTGGCTCGAGTCACAGCGAGATAGGAATCTATTATTTTCTTTTAGTGCTTTGAGTGCTAAGTCACGGAGAGGGCACTGATTTCCTGTTCTCTACGGTTGCGGGTATCTCATGTCTTACGGTCAGCAAAGTTGACCACAAATTGTTACAAATAAACCTATGGAGGCACTTCCTAAGAGAGGGGGTAATTGCTAAATGTGACAGGAATGTACCATCCTGTTTTAAACCTTGACAACTGAAATTGCAACAAGGCAATGTGAGCCATTTTTCAACCTAATTTGTCTTAATTTAATTTTCAAATTCAATTTGACAAAACAGCACATTATTATTATTACTTTTATTGCAAAGGCACAATACATCATGTTGTGTCTAGGAAGTGTCTGTCCGGGACATTCTGGGATGTGGTTGCGTCATTTTGCGGTCAGAATAGGAGCCAGCGGTGAAAGAGCTTGTTTGAGACAAGCCATAGGGTTAACAAGCTGCATCATTCATGGTACATTCAATAAGACAGCCGAGACATTAGAGTAAAACGGCTGCTGGTCATCACTAAGCTTTAAACTTAGAAGTAAGCAGAGTAAAATAGTCCAGTGTTACTATACGTGCACTTGTGCAGCTTGTGTACCACAAAGATGACTTTTAAGTTTTGATATTGAGAGATTTGGTACTTTTACATATGCATGGGTGTGTGTGTGAATGTGTGTGTTTGCATGTGTGTGGCAGTGTTAGGGTACTGATCCCTGTATGGCTTCGACACAGGCACACTTCATGGCTCCTCCCCTCCGCCTTCAGCCAGAGTGTGATTAGAGCCGATACAAGCTGGGGCAACCTGCACTCAGGCTGGGG
>OMKZ01016263.1:9966-22261 GCA_900302535.1 Neoniphon sammara | reverse complement strand
CCCCCCCCATGTTAATTTATGCAAATGTATGCATTTTTGTGTTTTTCTGTTTTCTATAGGTTCTGTAATGTAAATATCGTATTTGACTGTGCCTTTTTTGTCTGTGGTTGCATGTTATTGGAAACCATGGAAAGACTGATAATAGATTGTAAACACTGCACTTTACCTAGGTGCATATGCTGATGCCTGTTGTTGATCATGCAGTGATGAGGGGCGCAATGAGACATAACATGTTATTATTATTTATTCATATGATTTGCTCACCGTTGTTTGTGTCATATGTACAACATGGTGTCACAGGGAGGTTTTCTGTTGATTCAAGCCTGGATGTTTGACAGTATCAGATGGGCTGTGTGATTACTATCCACAGCTAATTCCCAGCATTAAATTCCTAGCAAATGGGGTTTGAACTGCGTGAACACAAAGGTTTAATGTTTTTGACGGGACTCCTAAACAGTAAAGCCTTGCCACAGCACTCCACAGAGACATGACCAGCTCAGGTGTATTTTTTTTTTTTTAAATACAGAGGCTACTGATGGGTTATTGCGGAACTCACACTGTAGAGGTGGTAATAGAAAGGTCATTTAATGTTTTCTTCATATATCATGTACTAACAGGTGTCTCAAACAGGTGTCCAGGAAGATGGCCTCACATTCATAATGCATGGGTAGACTCACTTTTGGAAAACATCCATTTGCGCAGGCAGTTAGAATTACCAAGGGCGTGAAAAACCCCAAAACAAATCCAAACTTGCTTTTAAAAGAAACAGCTCCTTCACTGAGTTCAGTAATTTATATTATGGGCTTCTCTACCCGTAATTGTTATTTTTGACTGCATCTGTAATTACAGAATCACCTTCTGCTGCGGAAATGGGTTTGAGTTTGAAGGCATCATCAAGGTGTGAAGTTGCACACTTGCTTTGACAATATTTTATACATATTAATATTGAATGTTTTTTTTTTCCACCTTGGCTCTGCTGTAAACAATCATGCGTAGCTGAATGCGAAGTGACTGCAAAAGTGTGATGAAACAAGTGCTCAAGTGAGTTAAAGGAGAATTTCTAGCCCATACGTGCAACTTCACATGCTCACAATAGCACATATGCAGTCTCTCTCCCTCTTTCTCTCTCTCTCTCTCTCTCTCATACGTAAATACACACAAACAAACACACGCACACGCCAAACATGAGCAGAATGTACCTATTGCCTTGGAAGAGACGATAAGCTACTGGCAGCCAGTTAGATTTGGCTGTCAGTGTTTTCCACATGGGAATCACCCTGAACTAATTATATCTTAAGCAGCGGCGGAAAATGCAAATCAGAATTTTACTCACACCCCTGAAATCGGAGAGCCAATTTAATCTAATACCCCCTTTAATTTAGCGCGCTAATGCAAGGCCCTAGAGAATTGCCCTGTGTCACTGCTGTGCTGTTCTGCAGCAGACTCCGGTCTCTCTCTCTCACTCTCTCTCTGCTGCTCACAGGCTCCAGGATGGATTAGTCTGGCAGAGGAATCTCATCTAACCTAACATTTCCAGAGCAGTTACCTTAACATGGCTTGGGCCCCCATGGCTCAAAGGTCCTTTTTCAACTTTATAATGCAATAATATGTGTGCATTCACGTGTATTTTTACCTCTACAGTTTGTTTATCTCAGCTTTACTTTTATTTCTGCAGGTTCATGAAGAGTGCTTTAGCCCTCTTTAAAACATTAAATTTCCTCAAGTCAAAATATCCTTGCCAGTTCCTAGTTCTCAACAGACAGAGCATGACACTAATGCTGACATGTTTTTGGGGCACCCATACTAATAAACACTTATCCTTATGTAAGTTGCTCTGGAAACAAATCCAACAAGTTGCTCAATGGCTTGCATGAACTAAGTATAGTCCCAATGGAAAGCAAAATGCATTGTCACGATAGCTCTAGCAGCCTACAAGGTTTTTCGGGTCTCTAAAGTTAATATCACATTTCGGCGCAGGTGCTAATTCTGTCATGCTCCCTTTGGCCAAGTTCTCATTTCACTGAATTCCATTCATTTGCAAAATTTTTATATTTCGTTATAGGCTGTTCATGATTGAAGCTAATGTAGAGGTCGCATTCAGGAACACTTTTAAAATGTGAACTCCATACAGCTTACAAGTCAAATAAATGATTTAGATATTCCTTGATGTTGTCGTTGGAATGAGGAAGTTAGATGGTATTACTTGATCCTATAATTTTTTATTAAGAATTTTTAAAATGCATGCAATTTAGAGCTTACCGTTAGAGTGTTATAGTGAAATTTTTGTTTTTGCTCAGACATAAAAATGCTTTGTGATTGGATGATTTGATATATTTCTTTAAATAGAGCAATACAGACTTAGTTCACACTTAATCTGAGATCTATAGCAGCACTCCAGTCCAGCCCAAAATCATAGATTCACTGTAAGTCAAATTAATTAGTCTCTCTTATTCACTGTTGTGTTGTATGTCAGTCAGACATTTGCTTAATGAAAACAGTAGATCTCTGGCCAGAGGAGTAACATCTCACATGAAAACTTAAGCCAAGCTATGACTTAATGTTACATCAACAAGAATTTGAGAACATCAACCAGATGTTGTGGACTTGAACAGTAGATACGCCAGTTATAATTCATAATAACTAAAATGTAATATTTTTTAAGGTTTTGCTATTGAATGATGCTCAATGTGCAGGCATGTACAACATGTTTCTAATGCCTACAGATGTCCAAAACTTTTTTCTTCCTACAATTACGTTGTTTGATAGAAAAATAACAACCTCTTAATCACAAGGATTCAAATGTTAGCTCATTGAGTTGCTGAGCCTGTCGATGGAGGCTCTTTGATTTAAGCAGTGTTGTGTTTCTTGCCTTCATAATACTGCAAAGTCATAGCAAATCCTTGAAATATGAGCATCCAGGCTTTACTATGAGGTAGTATAACATGGCATAGGAAAAGCAGGAAAAAGCACAAAATAGTATTGAACAGTTACCCCCTTTCAATTAACAAATGTCAAAGGCCAGCATCATGTCATGCTCAGGATAACGTATCACCCGAGAGGTGTTTCTCCCCCCGCCCTCTCTCTCTCTCTCTCTCTCCCTCTCTCTCTCCTTTGTGCCGTGTTGATATGACAACATGAAATGGGTGAGATGAAAAGGTGGCATGGCCGCCTGGAAACCTTTGCTATTGTGATAAAAGACACCCCCCAAAATGGTAGGAAGCAGGACCTTGAGGAAAATAGCTTGGATCCAGCCCCTTAATGAGAGCGAGGGAGCCAAATAAGCAACGGCAGCCAGGTCTAATTTGTTTTAGGTGTGCTCAGAATAGATAAGGACAAATCTGTGGCCTTCTCCCCCCTCCCCCCAACCTTTGCCTCCCTGGAGATAACACTGAGTGCTCCCAGCCAATCTCCGTGGGCAAAGGAGAGGGGGTAAAGAAATAAAAAAAGGAGAGAAGAAAAAGCCTGAGGGACAGACGGCCTTTAGATCTGCAGATCTCTAACTTACTGGATTTATTCAAGCTTTAAAACTGCAGATTAATTTGGCGGCGGAGGTCTGGGGGAGTGTGAAAAAAAAAAAGGAAAATGAGGCCAGACACCTCGCCGCATCTCAACCTAAAGGGCAACCTTAAGCTCCTGTCAAGACAATAGGATTTTGCCATCTGAACCGCGATGCAGACCGCTTAATTATACACATCTTCCCTGCGAGCTCCCCTTGGCTACTTAAGAGTATGGCCCACCTTATTCCTTGTCATGCCTTTTTTCCCCTGGATTTGTGGTACAGTGTGGATTTTCTGTCAGCTTCCATTTGCACCACATAGCCACCCTCCTTAGGCCTTTTCTGTACTCTCAAAGGCACAACTGCACTGTTAAAGAATTCATAGCTTTTGCCACTGCCACCAATTAAGGCCAAAGCGTAATCGGAGGCGTCCGAACGATGCCCTTACACTGTGTGGTCTGTCGCCTCCTCTGCCCTTGTTTGATTTAACATCCCTGGTTCAGTGGTGAAAGGGAACTCATTGTCATTGCCTGTATTATGGTAAGGGTGGGATGTGTGTATGTGTGTGTGTGTGTGTGAGTGTGAGTGTGAGAGAAAGAGAGAGAGAGAGACAGAGAGAGAGACAGAGAAAGGAGGGGGGGTGTAAAGGAGACCAGTGGAGGGTGGACAGCGTGAAAGTGCAGGTGCGGGAGGACGTTAATGTGTGGCACTTTAAATTTTAAACAGATGAGAATAAATTATTGATGCTGACTCTGGCTGAGAAGTTAAAAGGTATCTCGTCATTACTGAGAGCCTGTATGACAAAAGTGAGAGAGAAAAGTCTTTAGTAAATGCGTCTGTGGTTTGCAACGAAGGGAGAGAGCGATGCAACACGGTGTTTTGCTCTCCATAAATACAGTGACATCTCAGGTTATTTTGACAGCAGCACATTTTTTATGTTGTGGCCTCAATTCAACAATTAAACAGTAATATTGTATAATTTTTAGACAGCCTTTTTCCATTAAATAATTTGCAACACCTTAATAACTGTAACAAGGCCAGTGGCAAATGAGTTAAATTGATGTAAGATGCTCACAAGAGACAAATTTGCAGAGAAGTTGATACAACTTGATGAGAAGCGTTGGAGAAACGTAACTGGGTCTTCTGCACAGATTAAATCAGCGCAAGCCTGTTTGCAATTTGATGATATTATAAACACCTCTTGAAATCTGCTAAAAATATTAAGCCAACAGTTTCATAAAGCTATAACACTATCAATAACTTCCTAAAACAGGCAGACATACTTTCATTTTGCCAAAATCATATTTGCTAACACAAAGGATTTAGCTATATTATTCTATTGCCATTATAAAAACAGTCAGCTACAGATTAGACCTCGTATGAAAGCTGTAAAATGACAAATGATCTGGATGACAAAAGACCAGTCATTTGTTTTCATCCCAGATCAGGTTGGTCACGTTTTCAAGACCAGGTGGTGCATCACTATATTTTACACCGTTTCTCTCATTTTTTGCAGGTTCACATGAGTAAGTCTCTTGAAGAAAGACTCACTTGTTGGGCTAGGAATAAGGACAGACAACAAAGAGTTAAAAGATAAAACAGATATGTTGGTAACCAGCTTTAAAACTGTCTTCTGAGTAAAATAAGCCACAGCATGATCAAAATCATCCCAGATACCTAACAGAACACTTGTGTAGATTTATATTCATTCACTCACTAATTAGAGACTGTGTTGATGTATACAGTTGTGGGGTCTCTATAGCATTCTTTTATGTTGAAATGACAATACATTCATCTTGTCTATTTTATATGTTTATATTTTCAGTGGGCCTTTTTGTGAAAGCCAGTTTAAGTGATCCAAAAGTTGGAATATCTAAAAGCTAGCCAAGTGAACAATGGCGAAATCCCATTGGTACCTGTAAAGAGGATGAACGCTCATAAGCACTGCAGGCAAAATGCTTCTGTTTATGGAAAACTGAACTGTTTCATGAATTTCAAAAACTTCTGGGGTCACTATTGCAAACACAGATGGAGCCTAAGCCTAGACTAAGATTTATTTTTTTGAATAGAAATAAGTCTTCGGTCTAAAAATAAGCCTTAGTCCATGTCCATGCAACCAGGTCATGTTGACCTCAGTGTTAATTCATTTGAAAGTTTATGGAAGCAGTCAATATAATTTTTGGGGGAAAGGAGGACAAATTAAAGATGATCTTGTCTTTACTGACATTGGATAGGAAGAGCATGATGATTTAAAGCTGGTTTTTATTCTTCAGATTCCTGCTCACTTGTAGTTCTAAGCACCTAAACATGATTTGTACAAAACTGACACGTATAGCTAAATGTAGTCCACTGCTCAATTTCCAAGGCATGACATTGAAATGCAAATTTGCAAAGAGGTGGAAACTCTGGCTAATGTACCTAAAAAAAAAAGAAAAGAAAGAAAGAAATAGTGATGATATGCATGGGATGCAGACTTCTCTAAACTGCTTTTCAACTAAAATCAGTCTAATACTTAGGAATAGATAAATAAGGTGCTTATTTCTTTTTTCATCTGTTCTCCAAACTGTTAGAGCTGACTGTAACCTTATTACTGTTTTTTTGACCATAATGTTGGACTACAAAGTCAAAAAATATGTCTTTGTCCAAATCATTGTCATCCTCACTGTATTTGGCAAAACAGATTTAAATTTAATAGATAAAAACATGAAATTACAGTTATACATACAGTTATAAATACACTGTTAAATTGAATATCTAAAGGTTAAAAAACATTTATTGGATGGCAAATGACTGATAGATTTGTGCCATTCATCCAGGAAAACTGACATGGAAGTGAATTTCTGAGTGACAACTGGTGAAGGGATAGAAATCGGTCAGTGTGGTTTAAGCGTCTCATTTTCTGCAAGTCAAATCCACGTGTGCTGCCACCTCCTCTATTGTGCCTCTGCTCTGAAATTATGAATATTTCATGGCAAGCATCTGACACCATGCCCAGAAAGATATTTCAAGGTTTTTTCTGATAGAAACCCTGGGGTTAGAGAGTGTCACAGAGGCGTGAAGTCAGTCTGTGGCCCCCAGGCTAAGGATAGGATTTATGATGCACCAGTTGATGACATCAGGTGGATATTTTCATTCAAGAGCAGAAAGCCCCTTTGTCCTCCTAGATAGATAAACCATTGAGCTGTTCGCAGTTTGTTGTCACTCCTAGAAAGATCTGTCTGAAGAATTCTGTTGAGTAGTGAAATGATTTCAATCTGCTCAGAGTGCAAGCTGTGTTTTGACAAACTGCGACTGGTTTCCCTGTCTGATCAGTGTGGAGCTGGAATGACTAAGCAGGGGGGAGTCTGTTTGGATTAGCTCTGACTTAAATGCTGCCTTTAGCATATTACATTGCCCATTGGCTTTCTACTAATGATATCTCTCCTGCTTTTATCTTAGTCACACTGCAGTTTAGGTCAAACCTGTTTATTTATTAAAAATTAAAGGAACACTGTGCAAAATTGCTGCGGAGAGATTGAAGTAAGGACTGTTTCCACTCAGCTGACAAATACATGGCATAAGCGCTGAACATGAGAATTACGCAGAATCAATGCTTGTCGGTTGAGTCTAAACAGTCCTCACTTCAATCGGCCTTGGGCAATTTTGCGTAGTGCACCTTTACCCAACCGTGTTTCAGACTAACAGTAATTTATCTCATGTTATGCTACCCCTACATGATCTAATACCTGCTTATTTTACACTTATACAGTCTGTTTAAAAGCTGAGTACCATATAAGCAGTGCAATGCACAGGCATAAGAATATTAAAAGACATTCTGTTTCATCACAATTTGCTATAATTATTCCAACTTTTTTAATTGGAACTTTTGTCAGTCAGTGAATTAAATATTTTGCCTCAAGTCTCTGCTACCTGAGTGTAATTAAGGACTCAACTTCAGCCATGTATATTTTCTAATCCTAACCTACATATTATGTTGATTTCCGGTAAATATGCAGAGCTCTGCATATAGACCTGTGAGTTTAAGGGCTCCCACACAGATGCTGAGAAATCTGCTCAAAACAAGTAGGCCTGCTCCTACTTTGCATTTCAATTTAACATTTCAGAGAACTGGCAGCATGTTGCCTCGCTTAGCCCTCGCTTCGTTACACCCACATGGCTTCTCGCCGTGCTTGCTGACGTCTTCCACTGTTCAAAGGGCTGAAAGTTGGCTGAGAAATTGGGGGTTTCCATACCAGATCCCTCAGGTATCTGCACGCTCTGTGTGTGTCTCCCCCCTCCTCCACTCCCATCCTACAATGCGCACCCTTCTCTCTGCTCAAGCTGCTCTGTTTTTCCCATCTCAGAGCCCGACTGACCTCACCACCGCATCTCTTTGTTTTGTTTTCCTGAAATCTCCGCAGCACCTGAAAGCCTCCCGTCTTCCATATAGGGTTTGCTCCCAGTGGGGAGTTAGCTTTGTAGCAGCCCTGTGTAAAAGTGGTTTCCTTGGACAAGGGTATTTAGGTGAAGCTAATTGAAATGGAGGCCAGCGCTGTAGTCGTGAGTAGCAGGTAGGTGATCCTGGCTACAGACGGCAGCCTCTGACCCAAGGGTGCTGCCTCAGTTCCTTCCCAGTAGGGTCGGCTCAGCCTCCGTCTGTGTGGGCAGGGATTTACCATGCATGATAAATGGAAGAGGCAGGGCGTCTGAGCAGTTTTGGAGCAGCAGAAAGGCTGTCCCTTTTTAACCCAGATATCTCTTTAAATGTATTATGGACAGAGGTATGCTTTTAGACTCCACATTCTTAAGCTTTTTACACAATGTGGGAGCATGCCGTGAGATTTTATTCTATGTTAGGGTGAGGGAGTTGTAAGTAGTCATGGAATGAGTGTTATTTTTACAGTGCATAGAATAATATTCTTGTGACTACACCAAAATAAAATACTGTAAGTATCTCCAAGGTCACTTTTCTGCCTTTTCTTCTTGCTTTGCTGACAAATACTGTTTAGTTAAATGGGTTATCAGCGCTCTTAAGAGTGATGCATTATTCTAGCAATAAAATATGTTCTTTCTTGAAAGCGCAGGTAGATTTTTGTTTGCCTTTGCCATTAAATTGTAATTATAGCTGCCCGGAGTGTTATAGTTATCAATTTTTATTCATACCATTACTGATGGATGCATACTGATACGGCTTTGGGACAGAGCTTATGTCACAAAACTATCACTATGGATAAGCTAAAAACATGGACTTATAGATTTAAGGTTATATTTATTCACATGAAAAATTACACAGAATTCCTGATTTGGTCAACATACAAATAATAAGTAATGTCAGTAATACAAGGCTCTCTGCTCTAAATTTAAAGCCTTTACATGTGTAAATGTGTCATTCTCAAGAAAAAGTATACAGTATAGTTTCGTTAGCATTGTCCAAACTTAATAAATCTTGTGTCCATTTGGCAAGCCTGCTTCGCTAGCTTAGCCTAGTAGTGACTAAAATATGCACCATCAAAAATGTTTCGTCACTCATAAATTAGACACAACAGTTTAAAACAAATATTGTGATATGAACATTAAACAAGCAAATATCACTCAGACCATTTCCATTTTGTTAGCACTCGACAACCTCTCGACACCTGTTATGCAAAAAACTGTTTTGCTAGCTTAGTCCTAGTTGTTACTGTATTAGCCTTATTCACCTCATTGCCATGTTTAGTTAACTGACATCGTTGGGGGGATTAGATTCATAAGTGCCATAGACACCAATGTTAAAACTCCACTATAAAAATAGTATGTCAGGAGTACTATTGAATGAAATACCATACTGATCACACTGTTGTAATTTCAAGGCCCTCATTAAAAGACTTCAGATCTGTTTAACCATTGCCGTTTTCAAGATATAAAATGAATGGAGGTGAATGGCCGCTCTGCTGATCGACTTTCATTCATTCTAAAGTATCTGTAGCAACTAAGATGATTTACAGCCGTCACTGTGATTAATTCTACTCTTGAAATAGTGTTTTTGTAGCAGAGTTTTAACATTGGAGTCTATGGCACCTCTGCATCTAATCCCCCCCAATGATGTCAGTTAACCAATATGGCGCCAAGGTAAATAAGACAAATTAACAACCACAGTTGCAAAGCTCTACACTAGACTGACTTAGGAGAATTTGGCTCCTGATGCGCACATCATGTGCCATGTTAAATTGGCTTTGTTACAAATGACATAATACACAATGCCCCAAGTTGCTCATGTGTGTGTCCGTACACACATGCATATTTAGAGAACTGAGAACATGTATGAAAGAGTACAAGGACTCTCTCCTATATTTTCAGTTACATTGCTGCATATCAACTACCAGTTGTCCAGTCCCATTCCTGTCCATATACACAAAGCCATGTCCACTTGCATAATAGCAAGAGTCAACTGTGACTGTCGCTACCTGTTTTAGCAGCTAGTAGACCGCTAATACGAGGTTTAGCTCTCATTTGGGCAATATTCACGCTAAGCCAGGTCAGTCTGGAAACAGCGCATTTTTGTGTCGTTCTTTCTTTCTTTCTTCTTCCCTTTTTTTTTATCCACACTAAGCCATTTTTTAAAAAGGTTCCCATCTACACTGATATGGTCAATAAGAAGAACAGGGTAGGGTCTCTGACACAAAACCGTGACATGACCATATGACCTGTATGACATTTCTGCCACTTATGGAAGTGTTAGCCTTCTTGGGTAGCGGCAGTAACATGGCTGATGCATAAAGTGCTGACAGGATGTTAAAATCAAAGGACAAAAGGGACAATAGCAATTTAGACTTTTTGTCTGGACAGGCTAAGTTAAACTAGAGATGTGCATAACATTTTGAGAACCACATATCTTTTTTGTTGTTGTTTTTTGTGCCTCGCACAATCTGCCCATTTCACGTTTCTAATGCTACATTATAGCAGTCCTTACTCCGTACTCTGGTTATGATATGCTGACAGAAGCCCTGGACTTCCACAACGCTTATTGGCAGCATATCTAGCTCAATCATTTTACAGGCTCTCTGAGTGACTTCTTCAGAACAGCATGAGTCACATTTTTTTTGCTGGTCCCAGTAAAAATGAGGCGAGGGTCGTTTGTTGTGTGTCCTGTACCTTAGCCTGATGGACTGGGTGCCTGTTTTTTTGTGTTGCAACATGTTGCTGGTGCTGCTGCTGTATTTTTGCGCGGTTTACAACAAGCATTGGTCTTTTTCGCAAAACGATCCCAAACCGAGTTTCTTGTTCTCTTCATTTTGCCTCAGCTGTTTCTTGGCAGAAGGCCGGAAATGTTCTACATACTGACAAACGTAACATCATTAGACCTCACTCATTCATTTAAATCTCACGTGTTTACTTTAACATTTTTACATATTCTCCCCATAAAATTAATACAAAATATTATTTAAAAAAAAAAATAATAATAATAATAATTAAACAAAATAATTTTATTGTTATTATTGTTATTTTCTTTTTGCACTGACCCGATCAGGCAAATGAGCTTTATAGTTTACTGGCCTGACGTGACTTTCAAAATTCTCAGTTTTCCCCATCCACACTACAACACTAGACCAGCATATGAAATTTTAACACTTTGGAGGGCATTCAAAAATACTGTTTCCAGTGGTTGAATATGCTGTTTTATGGTGCATTTTCATGTCACTGGTGAGAGCGAGTACCACATGAAGTTTTTCAAATGAATAAAACATGAACAAACATGGTGGACCTGCCTCTAACGATGTCTTTTTACACAAAAACAGTCCATCAAAATTTCTTTCTGAATATTTTTGAGACAAGAAATACACCATTTAGTTGCTGATTATTGCTTCATTTTAGCTCTACCTTGCCTAGATTTTGAATGTTTGATCGCCAGATTTGGAGTTTTGAGCACATTTACCCAATCTGATTTGCCACTGCCCAGCGAAATTTGGTTGTCATCTGAATAAAGTTCAGCATTCTCATCTCATTTTTGTCTCATTTTGTTCCCCAATCCCACAATTTCACACCATAGGAAATAAATAAGAGAGAAAACTTCACTTGCTTTGCTATGGTGATATGAAAATGTACTGTTAGTGAGTGAATGGGCCTGTGGGACACAAGGGGATGCCAAAATCATCATGTTCAAATTCTGCTTTAATTTTGGACCCCGTTTTACAATTCAGATTATCTGTCGCATTGTCATCTATTGGTGAATAGCCCTAAAGTGTTTGACTGCTGATGTTTGTCTTCTATATACTCTCGCTTATTTATCAAGCAACATATTACAGAACTATCTCAGTTATACCATTTCCACTGCACTCCACTGTGTACCCAAAGATTTCTTCACTATATGATAAAAGTATATTTTCAATCCGTACTTGAAAAATCCCCAAGGCTTGGACCATCTCACTGCAAATCCACTCCTATAGACGGCTGGTAAAATAGAGTTCCTATAGGAATACTGCACTGTAATTACATTCCCCCATTAGCATACGAAGGCTTGGGAGAGTCACACTGCACACAGCCTCCAGCAGCACTTTGCCATATGGCCCGTCTGCGCTTCTCAGGCGATATTTGGCAAGGCTCGTGCAGAAGGTCAAATATCAAGTCAGAGGACTGTGCCAGAATTGCATCTATGCTAATTGCTCTCTCTCTTTCCGCGCTCTCTCTCATCCATCTCACACTCTCCTGCTCCCGCTCTCTCTCCTCCCTCTCTTTTTCACCCACTGAAGTAAGTAATCTGCTTTAGGATGTTTCTGAGATGGAGATGGATTTGGTTTTCCTTCGCTGCCCCTCAGCCTAATCTCCCCCCAGTGACCGCCCCCC
>OMKZ01016262.1:0-16212 GCA_900302535.1 Neoniphon sammara | reverse complement strand
CGGAGGCGACGAGGAGCGTCGACAAGGAGGGGCACAGGGCCACCGTGTGGTGAAAAACGGTGAGAGGATGCTGCTAGTATCTACCAGCGATGTCGACGGGTCCCCTTTTCTGTGTATATTAGGAAAACAAACTAGGCTAAACCATCGGCGATGTCATCCTCCCAAAAGGAGTGGATTTTGATAAATACCAAATGCCGGTTGGAATGCTGAAATTTGTAATGTGTAACATCAGCATCAAGGACAGAGGCATCATGTAGATATATGATGCAGATGCAGATTCATACAGAGGTCAGAGGTCAGCGCCCCTGCAGCTGACAAGGCTTCAGTGGTTTGCCCAAGTAGAGCTCAGCAGGGCAGATGTTTGCCAGGCTGCACTTGTCCAGTTGAAGGAGTGTTTCTGTAACCAGTGTGACACCCTGAACCCCACCAACCCCGTCAGATCAGGAACTCCTATAGGAATTCTGCGCTCCACTGAAAACAATACAATCACTGTATGTATCAGAAGTCAGTATAACCCAGTCTTCTGGCCTATAATCCTTTATCTACATCAGGAACACAAGTTTGATTCGCCTCAGCTGGCACAGTAGCATAGCATTTATGTCGGTCCTACTGCCTAGTGTATAAGTCTTACAGTTGTCTGTGAATTGGACTCACCCCAGGAGGAAGCTGTATTCCTTGCAAGCATGACTGACAGCTCTGGCACTGTGACCTGGATCACATGGAGCTCTCCAGCTTGGGCTGCTGTTGCAGTGCACGGCTAGACTCGAGGGGGATGGGTGCTGGGAGTTGGAGAATCAGTTCAAGTTACTTCTCACTCTCACAGAAATACTCTTTTTTTGTCCAAATTGGCAAAATCAAGTCTATGTTATGTTTTGTCTTGAATGTTAGCGAGGCTGTCATTTAATTTGCCCACTCAGATATTTGATATCTAGCATCTCTCAGACATCAAAGCAACTGTGCTGCTTTTCGTTTGCAGCATTTAGTCATGATGATTCTAATTATGTAATGTACTGTATCATACCTCCATAATTCAACTCCCCCTTTCCTTGTGTTTTTACCTCCCTCCACAAATTAATTGGCTCCACCAGCAATAGCTGTATTTTAAAATGAAGCTTTGGCAAGGCTGGCAATAACTATGTCAATATTTGCTGTAATTTCCCAATTGGTGTACAGTGTGAACTTGTTTGTGTCCTTTCTTAAACTGTAGCCACACTCCACCCAGTGAACCACCACTTTGACATAACCAAACATAAATAAGTGACCACTACACCAAACCTTTTGAGCCCAACATCAGCACTATAACATTACTTCGCCTAATCATTCAAATCAGCGAGCTACATTTGATTTTTAGATTAATTGTGCATTAGCCTGACATTAAAGTGATAGTTTAAGCTTATAATGAGGGCTGCTGTGCTGGGCAGGAAGTCTTTTTCATTACTAATACAGATGGTTTGACACACAAGGGATAGTTACATCAGATTCTGTGTATTGGTAAATGAAAGAAGACTGCCTGCCCCAATCATTTATCATGTTTACTTTGTGATGTTGAACAAGTGATTGAGCCATAGGCGAGAAAGGGCTAAAGATGAGATAGATAAACACTGGCCAAATATAAGTTTCACGATGTTTGAATGGACAGCAGAATAAAACCTTTCCTTTATTTACTCCCCACCTACCTCCATTCCTTTGTTTCAAATTTAAAGCTGAAGGCCTTGGCTAACTCAGGCCTCCGCTAATTGCAAAGTGAAGTCCAAAGGAGCTTTGGGACTTGGGATATTACTTAATTCAACAAAGAAAGAAGAAAACTCAGCAGTTCCTTTAATAATGTTGAAAGAACATGTTGACATTCTCATGAAGGCTATCCATGGTTGAAGCCATTTTTGGTCTTCGTTCCAGAGCAACGAACCAGTGAGGTGAATAAATAAGATTGTAGGCCTGGCACAGACAGTAGCTATAGCTCTGACAAATTGATGGCTGGTTAGATGTTGGATAAAGGTGAAAATAGGATAATTGGGGGAGGAAAACAAGAAAATTGCTAGATGTGAATTTTGACAGCAGACAACATTCTGCATATATCAGGCTTTTGAATGGGAGGTGAATTATATAGTGCTCGTTGAAACACTGATAAAGACACACTGAACCGAGTTATCATTTTGAGCTCCACGCTGTGTTTTTCATCTCGTGGAACGCATTGACTGACACACAGACAAAGCAAATTATGCAAAGCTCAAAACAAGAGCTTTACAGAAGACACAGACAGGCATTCTCACTCGGTGCGAGCAGCTGACCTTGTGGTTCTTAAGTCGACAAGGCAATTAGGGCATTCCTGCCATTTTCAGGATTACATTCGGTCGTTTTACAATAGCTGTTCGTTTTCAGCTACAGTATGTTGTTAGTCTTTTCCTGTTGGAACTGTTGGAACAAACAAGCGATAGAGTATGTCTATCCACACTAGTTAAATGGACACTCAGCCGCTACCTTATGTTCACTCTCCGCTTTAGGGGAACAGTTTATTCATGTCACCCATTTTACAAGCCATCATCCAGCTAGGTAGGCAGAAATATAATGTTGTACTAGCTTGAGTGCAGCAGCTCCTCACAAAAGAGGGTGGATGCAGCCAAAGCATCCTGCTGCTCATGTTCAAGTGCTTAATCTGTATTCTCATCACAAATACCACGATGGCTTTCTTAACGTATTTTAGCATTTGAATTGGAGTGCAAATTATTAACATGATGGTATTTCTTCAGGCAAACAGAGTCGAAGCTACTTAGATAAGGCTGCAGACCGCAGACAGATAAATGTTGCATTGAATTTCAAAATATCTTTGTGCTCACAGACGTTCCAAAGATATTTCAGCATCTTATAAATGTTAATACTTCATCAAGGTGAGTGAGGAACAGGAGGAGAGAGAGAGCAAAGGGGAAGGAAGGGGGGGTGAAAGAAATATAAAGTTGTGAATTGAAACGGAGATGAGAGAGAAGAAGAGAGGGAGGAATTTAAGGAGAGAGAGAGAAGAGAAGGCAAGACAAACTGCTGGGAATGGGAGCAAAAACAGTAGAGAGAGACAGATGAAGAACAGTCAAATGACAAAAATAGATGCAATCAGAAAGTAGGGGTGAAGTTGGAAAATGGGACAAAGAAGGGAAGACATTCATAGAAAGAAAGATAGAAAGAAAATGAAAGCATGGTGAGTGGTCTTGTAGGCCCATTAAAGAGGAGAGAGAGCAAAAGAGGGATAAAATGCCAAGTCAGAGAAAGACAGAGTACAAAAACGGTTTATGAACCTGATGTAAAGAGATTGGAGACAGCGAGAGCATGACAGAGAGGAGAGAAATAAAGCAGGAGAAGGCTGGGGACGAGAGCGGAGGGAGGATAGGATGAGAGAGAGCGGCCCGAGCTCGAGCAATCTCTTTGTCTCTCATTAGCTGGAGCTCTGTTGCTCAGGGGGACCGAGTGGGCTGACTGTCGCTGCAACGATGGTTACCGTTCCCCGCGGCAACAAAATAGTGATTTTAATTAGAGGCGACCTCTCTGTCACTAAGACAGACACACACACACACACACACACACACAAGCATGCACACATGCTGACCAGAGTAACAGCTACAAGCTATGCACTTAGGTTCAAGCTGCCACCATGCTACCCTTCCACACCACCACCCTACCCATGTCTTCTGATCACAGACAGAAAGAAATGGGCACCCAGCCAGTGGTGGAGTGAGTCTGGGACGGCAGAAAGAAGGACGAGGGTGCAGCACAACATGACCGTCACAGCCCCGGGCATCCTGCTGTTGGACAGTTTCATGCATGCAGTATAGTTTATGTAATCATGCAGCATGGCGGCTGGAGTGAAGCAGAACACAGCAAAGCACCGCTGCAGACAGGTGTCCTTGACAGCAGCGCCCCGGGGGACGAGATGGAGCCCTTTTTTTTATCCCTGTGTGATACAATAAGAGACCAAAGCGGTACACATGATTTTCCCGTGGTTGACGTCAAACACAAGAGAGGACATGAAGGGCGCAAGGCCAGCTTGGGTTCACAGGATAAGTTGAAACCTGCCTAGTGATGCTGACATTTTGTGGCAAAGGTTTTTAGGCAATTGCATAGAGTTGCTCCCAAGATCTTGCCCTTCTGGCGTGGTTCTGTGTGAAAGGTGATGACTCTAAAGGAACAGTGCACCCAAATTCTTCCCCCAAAGAAGATGTTTTCCCACTTACCTCTAGTGTGATTTATTCACCCAGATTATTTCTGTGTGATTTGGCGAGGTTTCCAGTCTCCCGCAATCTCGCCTGTCTTCCTTCACCCCAGTACAACAGGGCTGGCTTTACAACAGGATTGGCTTTTTGTTCGTGGAGCTCAAACCATCAAAAATGTGAAAAACTCAAAAGAAACAGCTCTTTCTAAAAAACAATGACAAGGACACCCAGCATAATCCACAGCCCTTGGAAGATAAGAGATTTGCTGGGAACTATTTCCTGCCTGCCACTAATTTGTATTCACTGGGGGCAGATAGATAAAGTTTGGTTCTTCAGCAGAGACTGTCGCAGCAGACTGGAAACTTCACCAAATAACACAGAGACTATCTGGATGGATAGACTGCACATGGCGTAAGTGGAAATATATCCTTGCTTTTGTGCATTTTGGGTGAACTGTTCCTTTAACTACATGACATGTTGACACCAGGATATGTTGAGGTTAATGCTCTTCTTTGATCTGTGTCCCAGAAACACTCTCCACCATTATCAAATCTCACCACAAGGTTATTAAATGGTCACGGGCAGGTGTGTTGAATAAAAAATATTTCTTCTACATGGTCTATGACACATCCTTGTTGTGACAGCGGCATTAGCACAATGGTGACATTCAGCTTGCTGTTGTGACTGACTCATTTGCTATGGTAGCTGAGCTTGGTAATCCTCTAAACCTCAAGTCAGCCACCTTAACCAATATGACAAAAAGGCTGCATGTGGGTTTCTGTTTGTACCTGTGTACATGAGCGTGAATGTGTGTTCGTTTCTTGATACACAGCAAAGAAATGGATGTATTCCAGAGTGGCAAGCTTTTCTCACATCAGACAGCTTATCTCACTGGAACACAGCACATCTCATTAGGTACAAGGCTGAAGTCACCACCAGAGAACCAGACCGACCAGTTCAGTGTGAAGCCATGGTTTCAAAAGGGACTGCAACTGCAAATGGATTAAGAGAGATGAAGTCAGCCTGTAACTGTGCACCTCTGCCAAAAAGTGCATCACCACTGCATGATTTGTGAAGTGGAAAACAATTAAAGCAGGTGGGAGAAAAACATCTGAATATTGGAGCGTTGCATGCATTTTTTTTGTTTGGAATGGGGATCTTTTCAATGGCTGATTTCTACATGACTTTGTAGCCTTAAGGTGTCTGTAGCCCCTTTGCTGGAGCAGTGTAACTACAGGTGTTGGAAGAAAAGTGACAAGTTAGTGGCTGATGAGCACCTTATCGTTAGAGAGGCTTGCTTGTGAAACTACTTGAATACATGAAAAACTTAACTCTGTGAGTCAATATGAGCAATTTTAAGACACCCGTTTCTATGTTGCCTTTTTCTGTGTAAAATAAGAAAGTGCTACCTGATTCGTATTCAGAAAAAAATAGCAATTGTCACTGAGCAGAAAAAAACAACCACAGCCACAGCTGTGCTACTGCACTGCATAATTTCATTACATCTCTCTCTCTCTCTCTCTCTCTCTTTTCTTTTTTTTTTTTTTTAAAGATTATTTTTACAGGCATTTCTCTGTTATGGTATAGTTATAGTGCAGAGAAACAGGAAACACGCTCTACACGGTGATACACCAGGGCGCCCTGGATTGCATCACATCTCTAAAACAAGGAAGAGCCATCAAGCATACAAAACAGCATGTCCAGGTAGTTCAGTGGGCTGAGACATGTAACATGTAAATCCTCCTCCTGGTATCAAATCCAGGAGCTGTGCTGCATGTCATCTCTCTCTCGCTCTCTCCCAAATGTTCCTGTCTCTCACTTCTTTGATCTGTCTAATAGAAGAAGAAGAAGAAGAAGAAGAGGAAGAAAATATACAGTAGAATAGAGCTTCTTCACAGCAGCCATTTGGTCATGAAATAGCAGGTAAACACAGGTGTTACTAATGACATTAATTAACGTTCTGTTTCATTTAAGTGTGGCAGAGTCTTTCCAGTGAGCCAGCACACAGGAAACAGGGGTATAATTGCACTTCATGCTGTGTAATATAAAATGCGCAAACATCCGGCTTATTTTCATGGCCGGTTTTGATCGCAAACAGCAGGGGATGACATGACGACTTCTCCTGCTCCTATAGTTCCTCTTTTCATCTATACACATTCCTCTGTGCTAATGCGAAGACTTGTACTTTTCAAATTCCTTTGCATTACATAAAAGGCTGACCTATCATGTATCGCAGGAGTTCAGGAAAGAGGCAAATGTGTTGGGACCTGTATGGCGATCTATATATAATTTGTGCAATCTGAATCACATTAGATCTCCTCTATTTGTACTTGTGGTAGTTCTCACTTGTCCCACCATGACTGAAGAAAACCACAGAAAGAGGGCACCTTTAAACACAACCCTTCTCTCTCACAGCCAGACTGTAAGATGCCATACTGTGTAACCAACCTATCAGTAGCTTTAACTTATGGGGCCACTTGCACAGCTCCCTGTGGTCTTTGTATCTATTAATATTGATATTCTGTGACCTTACAGCTATTCTGTTTGTCCCCCGTCACTCAATGAACTTCCTCTCTGAGGGACGCAATATTTTACAGAGCAAATTTACCCTTGTGCACCTTCATTAAAGTATTGAATAATTGATCATTCCCAGATCTAGCTGCCTCTGTTTTTGCTGACTAGACATAATGTGAAGCGCGGTTAAATGGATTTGAATGGGTCGCCACGTCTGACAGACAGAGAATGACTTTTGTAATATTGGAGTCTGCTTCTCTCTTCGCAATGAGTTATTCATATGGCACGGAAGCCAGCGGATTTGATCGAATGGACTGTGTGTGACCTCTATGTAAATTGAAAGATACACAATACAGCTGGTCTTCTCTCAGTGCCAAGCTGTTCACATATTTCTATGAAAAATAAAAACATCTCCATAAAGACCACACTAGACTCATATCATGTTTTTGTTTTTCTCTGAGTCTAACTCCTGAAATAGGCATCTAGTACTCAAGAAAATACACGGCCCAGGCACCTTTACAATAATAGCGTGCATGCATGTGGATCAAAATGCAATATAAATAGATTTACAAGTTATGAAGGAAGCTGCTATACAATATATGTATAGCATGGAAAATATAGATTCACAGAATGATCACAGAAATCCCAGACACAGCTGTCTGAAGCAAGGTGAACCGATGATAAACCCCCAAGATTTCTCTGATGGTGTAAAAATGGCAAACCAAAGACTTAACTCTGCAGCTTCAAACTATGCTCCAAAAATCCAGTTTATATCTCTGGACACCAATGTATTCAGTACTAAAGATATATCAAAGTCTTTTCCTTTTTGACTTTTCAAAGGTTCAACTTTCCTTCCCCATACTACACAGTGCAGCTTTAAACCCTGACTTTCTTCACATTCCCTTCTCTCCAGGCTGAATCTTTTCATCTGTCTTCAAGGTTAAGAGTTTTCTCTAACCATTGCCCCAGGTTGCAGTCTCTCTTGTACCCCTTATTTCCCTTTTTCTCCTCTCACTCACTCCATCTCCAGGGGCTGCACTTTCAGCCCTGGGGGGCCTTGCTCTAAGGGCAGGCGTTACAGAAGTACCGCGTCTGCATCATCGATCTCACTGCACATTCTTTCCTTCACTGCACTCACAGTCCTCTGTGACCAAGCAACCTTGTTAGAATGGTAAAAATAGTAACTCCAGCAACAAGAGGAGAGACAAAATAGACGGTGCTTGTAAAAGAGAGAGAAGAGGGAGGTAATGAGGGAGAGAAAGAGGCAGGGAAGTATGTGCCAGTCAACGCAGCGCTCAAAGAGGCCCAACTTTGAGCTGCGTAGGTGAGAGTGATTATATGCCTCTGCTGGCTTGGCTGATTAGCACTGACCTCGGCTGCAGAGGCTGTGACACTGCAAATGGCATCCTTTACCTCACTTAGATCACCACAGCCACAAGGACTTTTATTCAAATCCCAAAGTTCTCTGATTTTCCTTGCACTTTCTGTAAGTTTTATTTAAATATTATGAGCGGATTTGTTTCCCTCCTTGCTAAGAAAGGCAAAGAGCATGTTTACAGAAAAATTACTGGAATCTATTGCAGCAGAAGCCTTCAAGTACACATGTTGAGTTTACGGGTAATGATGAGGGATATGAAATCAAACACAGCACCTGAAGACATGACAGATGGCCTGAGAGAGATAAACACTGCCTCTTGATATTTAAGTGCACTCTTAGAGACAACATCTGTTTGAACACAGGAGCGAAATGCCACATCAACTTTCAGAGTTCCATCTGAACTCGGAGCCAATCTGTCATCATCATAACTTTAATGCCGTTGCTGATATATTTGGCAGCCGCGGTGCCATTGCGGAGAGCTCGCTCATCTCAGCCTTGCTGAATTCAGCATTAAAACACTAATAGTTTCCACCCAACTTGTCCTCAATCAATAAGATGCCAGTGTAAGTCTTTGCTTTCGAATGAATTGGGAATTCATCTTGTTTTGTTCCTCCTCCTCCTCCCCCTTCCAACTATTCACTGTTGCGTGCTCTTGTTGTTGGTGCTAGTGGTTAACTTTTCCGCCCAATAATGGAACAGAGTGGAATGCTTATCGATTTGTTTGTCTAGATACAAGTCAGTGCACACTCTTGGTGGAGCTGCACAGTAAAACTTCTTTGCATTGTGTGCTAGCCTGCAGCTGCAAGCTGCAAATTAGTGAGTGGCAATGGGTGGGCAAAGAGGGGAAATAGGCCAGACGTCAACTAAAGACAAACAATGTACATTTTCACCCAATTTGTTTTCTTTGTGCACTTGATGAGGTCGATGATGAATCTAATCTATGAGGTGCCCCTCATGCTGACAACAAGCAATAACTCTTTGGCAGGAACTGGTGGATGCATGGGTTTGTTCCTCCTCAGTGGGCATTGTGATGAATGAGAGTTATTATATTTGATGCATGTGATTTCTGCACCGTGTGGACTTGCCAATATTGGACTGACCCACAGCATTTTTTTTTCTGTAAGCCACTGATTAGAAAACCACACATATACATATGGAGGCCCTATTTCTTTGTCTCTCACTTTGTCTGTTTCTCTGCCTTGCTCTTTTCCTCTTTGTTAAATACAGCTAAAGAACTCACCCTTTCAGTTTCATCCAATATCCAGCTGCCTTGGATCCAGCAATGAGGTGAAGCTCTATTATTCCATAATTGGAGTTGCCTTTAAGCCATAAGAGCACAGGTGCATGTGTGTGTATTTGTGCTGAAGATGGAGTGGTGAGATGTGTGTGTGTGTGCATGTGTGTGTGTGTGTGTGTGTGTGTGTGTGTGTGTGTGTGTCCATCTCTCCCTCTCTCTCTTGTTCTTTCCATTTGCCACTCCCTCCTTCTTTCCGTCCATATCTCTTTTGCTCTGTCACTCTCTCTATTGTACGCTGTCTGTATTTCTTGCATGCTGTTATCTGTTTCTCTTCCCTGCCAGTCAATTAAGCTTGCCTGTCTTTCAGTTTATCTCACTCCTTTCTCTCCATCTTTATATAGTGATGTAAAAGTTTGACTCACTCCCTGTCGCTGCTCAATGCCCAACTTATATCTGAGCCTATATGTGATAGACAGCTGTCTACGTTTCAGGCAATGGTCTCCAAGAGCCTTATTTATCTAATTTCAGGCTATGGGTACAATCATAATTGTCTTGACAGCCTCATAGTGAGAAAGGCTGGCCAACGTGGGTGGAGGCATCCTTACATTCACACACACTCAATGCTGTCAAGGTCCTTCTGTCCTTAGTCCATAGCCTCTGGACACAACTGGTCCTGTTGTCTCACCAGATTAGCATTTGAAGCATGGCAAAACAAACTGAAACAGTAAAAGCATACGCAAACTTGCATGTGCACACACACACACCAACACACACATGCACACATGTATTTACTATATGGAGGACTAGTGCCAGGTTGCTGTGGGATTGCAGGCCACCAGTCCCTGTGATTTGGCAAAAGAAAAAATCAAGAAGATGCGACGATCCTCAACTCCCTGACAGAATGAACCAAAACTATTTTGGGTTTGTGAATGATTATTTGAGTCAGCCCAGCTGTGCATCTCTTGCCTTGGCAAATGACTCTCTCATTTATCTAACAAACAAAAATATAGTTCTGGTCAGTGCTCTGAAGTGCTCTTTGGAGGAGAAACTGGGCACATAATTTTATTATCTTTCAAAACTGAAATTGAGGAATAACTGGCACTGGAAAGCCTGTGTAAACATACACTGACTGCAGCTGTGCTTTTGAAAGACCTGGACCCTGCATGGCTCTTGTATAAAGGCAAGCTTACACATAGCCTTAAAAAATGTTGTATGTCCCTTTCTAACAAACCTGAATAAACTTTTAATACCAGACATAACTTACAATGAGAGCAGCAGTAGACTAAGCTTAAATTCATGTACCACCAATACAAAAAGCAGACAAATGATAAGGAATGCAAAGCACAAAACAGCATTGCCATTAAAGTAAAACACGTTAAAAGCATTCTGCTGTTGCTCGCAATATTCATGTATAATCAACAAATCAAGCAGCGTAATAATTAAGAAGCACTACGGACGACAATAAAAGCTGAGCAAAGTTTTTTTTTTCCCGTTCTGAAAAGTCTCTACTCAAATGCAAAGCTCAGACGTAACTTTACAACACTCTGAACACTGTGCACTATTGAAGATTGCATGAGAATAATAAATTTCAAATGTTGCCGACTAGACTGCTGACACATCATCTTCAGTAGTGAAATGCTTTAGGCTTTTTGCTTGTACCATAAATCCCAGAGTTATTATTAAATCTTTTTTCATTTGCAGCAAAACGCCCACCACAACATTGTCAGGTAACTTGTCAGTAGTTTAATCCACTGGAGAGGATCTGTGATCAGCATTAAATGCTGTTTAAAGATGCTGTATCAATTACTATCTCATTCCATTAGTGCTGTACCACTGGGAGCAACACGTTAAAAGCGACTACTGAAGTCCGCGCTCCTCATTTCCCGGCTTGGACCGCCTCTGCTCCGACTGGCGGCTGCGACTTTTTAAAGGAGGCTGAGTGTTTGTTATTAATGTGTTGTTGCTGACTTTGAAGCAAGGTAATGACACAAGCATCACTCACAATGCAATTACCCAACCACCCTTTTCTGTTTGAGACCCAATGGGGTGTTAAAGTGAATGAAGGGAAATGTAGTGTGAAACCAGTGAGGCTGCATGGGCTAGGCTAATGCAAGCCACGCTAATGGGTGGACAGGGACCAGTATGTCCAGGAGGAACCCCCCCCCACCCCCCTGCCTTTAAATCACACCACACTGACAGAGTGTGAGAATGATGGAGTGAAGCCAGAGTCAGAGTCGCACATGAAGTCGTGAGGAATGGAGGATATTACAAGATGACGTGCGCTGTTGATCTGACCTGGGAGCCGAGGTGAGCTGGTGTGAGATGAGGAACATCTATCTCACGATGTATTATAACAAAGAGGGCATGACTTGAATCTGGATGCTCTGAAAACTACTGTGCAAGGGTTAGGGTGTGTGTGTGTGTGTGTGTGTACATATGCCTGTTCGTCTGCCTGTGTATGGGGGGGGCACGTCACTATTAATTTCTTTCATTTTAGGTGCCGTTTTAAGTTACAGGCACAAGCAGTGTTCTCTTACATGCTGCAAACTCCTGAGTAAGCAGAGACAGATTCAGTCTTATTCCCCAGAGGGAAATAGACTTAGGGGGAGAGGGACAGAGAGAGAGAGAGAGAGAGAGAGAGATGGGGGGATGATGAGAAACCGGGAGCAAACAAGAAAGAAAGTAAAGAGAGAAAGATGGCGAGAGAGAAGGAAGAAAACATTAAGATAAGGGAGAGCATCTCTGCAGCGAAGCCTCTGAAAACCACCGAGGGAGAGAATGGAGAGAATCGCCTGTATTGTTTTCTCATCCCTTTGATTTTCTGCCCTCAGCAATAACACCCCCCTCCACACACACACACACACACACACACACACACACACACACACACACACACACACAAACACAAACAAACAATAGAAGAAATATTCACAGTTTGTGCCTCTTATTGTAAAACCAAGATATTTCCATCTTCTTCCCATTGTGTTTGGAAAACAAAAAATGTCGCAGTGATTGGCTTCTTCCTTTGAGCTCTGTAAAGTCTTCCAGGGATGAAATAAATCTACCTATCTATCCATCCACAATATTTTGCATTTATTTGGCCATTGTTATCAACATTAGGGCATAACTAACCTTTTAGCACAGCACAGTAAGGCACAGCACTTAAAGACAAAAATCCACCCTAAAACAAAAGCTGCTATTGGCTTTGTGTATATACTTTGCATTTCTGGGCCCATTTTGTTATTTGGTAGCATATTTTTTCTTATTCCCATGGATAATCATAGACTTTGGCCCTTTAGCTAGAGAAGATTTTGACAGGAAAAAAGTCAAAAACATCAATGGTAAACCACAGGTTTTGGTGTCAAAGAGTAAGGGCGTCACTGTGTTGATCCTATCCATCTTTTCCATCGTAGAAGAGGCACGGACAGCAATTTCACTACTGGAGCTTCAGTAGACCAGAATGCATTGCAGCTATAGCTTGTGTCTTTGCAGATCTGAATTTGAATGGCCAGACACTGTCCTCTATCCTCTCTCACTTTTTCTCAACTGGGGAAGTTGAATGTGCCTCTGCTTTATCCGATTCCACGCATACGGCACAGAGATCCACCTTTTCTGTCCAGAGTCATTCTAGTGGAAAGAACCAAATCACCAACTGAAGCAGAAACAGACAAGTTGAGGGAAAGTGAGTAAAACAGTAAACTACAACACTTCACAAAATAACTCATGATGTGTTCAACATTACAAATTGATATCTAAGTGTGTATCACAACACAGATGAACCACAGAGCCCCACAAAGCCGCTTGCTGAAAACAAATAAGTCAGTAGGGATTCTGGTGTGAGACTGAGACTGAGGGACCTGTGTAATGGTACATTTAACCATCCCCCTCTCTCCTCCCGGTACCTGGCGAAGGTCCCAGTTCAGCTCTATGGGATGCTGGGCACAAGGACTGGAAGCTGTGTGGATCTGAATGCCAATTGAAGTCCCTGGAGACACCTGATCCCCCAGTGCTCCTCTCCGTCTCTCTCTCTCTCTCTCTCTCTCCCCTCATCTCTCCGTTGCTCTTGTCAGGCAGAAGTGAGCGCTCAGGGCTACACGTGTTTAGCAGATGTGTGGGAATTGGAGAGAACATCGAGGTTAAGAGGAAAGGTGCTCAGAGGACCCCAGGAAACTCTACTACCTGCGTAAGAATGTGTGTGTGTGTCTCAAGAGAGGAGGTATTTATTTGCTTGTGCAGGTGTGTGTGTCAAGGGAAATATTATTTATTTACATATATGCTCAAGCATGTTTTATTATTTAAATATGCTTGTGTATGGATATGCAAAGGGGTGCACATGCATGTGTGTGCAAGTGTGATGTTTATGCATGTGTGTGCATACTAATATGTAGATATATTGTTTGATTGCATAAATACATGTTATATGCATGTTTGTGCACAGTGAATGCATTTCATATCATTTTTATATTATGCTCTACTCCTAACCCTTCATCAAGTTAGGTAGCCCAGCTCTCTCCCTACAGCTGATGATACATGGGCCATTTTGTCCGGGCAAATCTTCCCAGCATGAGAGGGCAATGGACAATATCACCTGGCAAATTTGACAGTTGAAAATGGATAAAATAACGCACACTGTTGCCGTCCCTGTCACCTTGGTCTCATCTTTTCTACTGAAAAATGCTTTTATTTTATTAGAGATATGGTAAATCTAGCAAAAAACAGGTATTTTCTTATTAAGTATTATTCTTATCTTCATCATCCACCAAGATCTGAGAGTTGCTGAAAGTCAATAACTGTAATAAAATATAGTTTTTTGAGGTAATACATTCCAGCAGGGCAGGGTGGGCTTTAGTTCCCCTTGTAGGGTGACAATATTGTCTGGACGCTGGTAAGACCAACCAACTGTCCAGCAAAGTGAAAATATAATGCTTGTTGAAACTGAAATAGCTGCTTATCTTATTCCTGCTGCAACAATATGTTAGCAGATGTTTTCATGGCTAACATTGCTGTGGTGCTCGCTAAAAACTTACACTTTGGAGGCTTGTAGTAGTAGAGTAGAGTTGATGTCCACAGCTGACACTATCACTAGCTAAAGCTCCATATTATATTGATTTGCTTTGCTAGCCCTCGCCTCTTCTGATAAAAGATTAGATTGGTAGAATAAAATAATGGATTTATCCAGGAACAGCACAAAATCGGTGTGCAGTGCTAGGCTTATGTAGTTAACAATAAAGAATAACATATTTTAGTGGTTGCCAGCAGCTGGCTATCAGAATTAAATGTATAAAAAGAATCACAGCTATTATTTCCCAGTTGTTTTAATAACTGTTGTAGTTATTATGGTAGTTTTTATCAGTGTTTATTTGATTAATTGATTAGTTATCCATTTTATACATTTATGCTCTATTTATAAATTTATACTTTATAATCAACAGCTCATCAAAAATAGGCCTATTTACACATAAATTAATTTATGTATTTGTTTAATAGTCAAGACAGGGAGCCAGGTCACCTGACCACTTTCTTGTCTGTGATTGGTTCTTGATGAAACATTGCCAGCAAACCTTGTTTGCAATCAAGCTTGGCGAGATTTCTTGCTAACTGTTTTCAGTGAGAAGATATTGCCCCAAATTTTGCCCCAGATTTTCCCCCAAAATGTTCCCATGTATCATCAGTTTAGCGTACAGTATAAATATACACTGACTACAGCATATCATACTGTATGTGTGAATAGTCAACAGTGATTTGCAATGCAGATCCTGCAGAAGACCCTATCCAAGTCTTTCTTCCTGTCTTTCTGTCTGTCTGTCCATCTATCTGTTCAGCTGCCTCTCTCATCCTTGCCTCCAACTCCCACAATAGTATTTGTCACACAGGCCTAAAACATGAACCCCTGTAGGCGAATGTTTACGTTAATATCACAGGATGTTGTGTTGGAATGCCGTACCATCATGCATTATCTATCAGGGAGCTCCATGATGAAAGCGGTGTGTAGCCTGCTTGCCAGCCAGCATTTCTCTGTGTATATTTCATGAGGATGATGATATGATGATACAACAACTGTGTTCAGCGGTCCATTTTTTACCAGCCTCAAAACTTTTCCTGCTGCGATGAGAAATCCTTTGATGTCTCCGTGGGTGGGGTGGTGGAGACTGTACACTGCACAGGATAAGAAAGTCATGCACTCTTTACCTCCTCACTGTTTTTTTTGATAAATACTAATGTTTCAGCATGAATTCCCTAGGGAATAAAACTACCAAGCTGCTCTAAGTTCAGTTCTGTCTGAAACAGTTTTATACAACCACACTGAGCCAACATAACATTTTATACCCCCAGCTTTGGATTCAAAATCCTATACATCATTCAAAACAGTACATCATACAAAAAGCTTTGCCCTTGCACCCGAACTTTGGATTTGGTTCTTGTTAGTTTTTATCGAATTTTAAAATAAAGGTAGAAATATATAAGAAATATATATATATATATAAGATATATAAGAAATATATAAGATAGATGGAAATATATTGAAAAATAGATAGAAATACTGTAAGTGTTGTGCTTTACTGATCTGTGCCAAAGCTTAGTCACACCTAACATGAATATCAATGGCCATATAAACAGATAGATAGATAGATGAATAGATAGATAGGTCCATTGCACAAAGAATTTAGCACATTGAAACTGTTGCGTGAAAACTGAGCCAAAGCAATCACAAAAAACTGCAATACAATTGAAGAAATTGGGGTCATTACGATATCTTTTAATAAATACGCCTCAGCTCGAAGATGTTTCTGGGAAATCAATTCTCATAATTAACTGTGAACAGAATCAGAGGCAAAATCAGGGTCACTGTCCTTTTCTCAGTTCTTATTCTCTTTTCAAGTACTCTT
>OMKZ01016261.1:0-13029 GCA_900302535.1 Neoniphon sammara | reverse complement strand
GAAAGTGACTGTTTTTTTTTTCCACAAATCTCCCACAGTTTTGGTGTATCAGTATTTTATTTTATTTATTTATTTATTTTTATTTTATTTTATTAGGATTTTTTCATTTATTTGTTTATATTATTATTATTATTATTATTATTATTATTATTATTCGCTTTTTTTCTTTTTTCTTTTTTTTGCTTAGGGGATACACCACTACATAGCATGTAGCAGTTTTTGGACTAAATGGACCAAAACCTGTAGCCTTAAGGACAAAGTCTCTCTACCTTAGCATGTGCTGCATGATCCTGTGTTCACAACTGAGCAAAGCATCTTCAGTCAGGAAGCTGATATGTCTTCTCACTGGCACACTTTTCAGAGTTAACCAACCATCATCTCACATCCTAAATTCAAGTCGTTTAAATGACATATGGGCTTACCTAGACAAGTTGCTTCTCTAACCGCCCCGCTGCTGCTTCTCTTTGCTGTTACTATTTATTGCTTTAATCCAGCTCCTCCCAGCTCCACCTGCTTAGAGCTGTTTTTAGTTCTATAGTGAGATTGCACATTTCCCTATCAAATCTATGTATGTGCAACAGTGATCTGTAGAAATAAATGTGTGCACAGCAGGCAACATAAAAGCAGATCTCGTTTGCCAAAGTCAAACTTATTGTCATGGCACATCAAGTGATAAATGTTTTCATGTTTTATGTTGTCTTATATTTGACTGCGGCATAGTCAACCGACCCTCTGGAGACACATAAAGTTCTATTTTATATTTTTTATCCTTGAGTTATCCTGGCTGAATTGTTGTAGTGACATTGTGTATGTACTCCTCTGGAAATATCATCCTTTTCTCTCCCTTCTCACAGGTTCAGATAATGTCACTTATCCACATTTATCTGGTTATTTCCTCACTTGGTGTACGGACACCTGCATCTCATACAGTTTGTCTGACCTCTCTCCATTTCAGAAATCCAGGGCTGTGGTCTGTCTTCCACTGAAGAGAAAGGAGTGATCAAGTCCCAGAACTGGCCTATGAACTACAAGGCCAACACCGAATGCATGTGGAACATTGGGCTGCCAGTTGGGGAAAGAATCACACTGACATTCACCCACTTTGACCTAGAAGGAAAAGATATCTTAACGTCCAAGTGTTTTGATAACATAATGGTGTATGACATCAACACTCTGAGCAATATGCTGATGAGAAGATATGGTAAGTGGATTTGTGGAATTGCGATCCTAAAACTATTTGGTCAATCAGACAGTAGCATTTTGAAAGTAAATTGCATGTTCACACCTGTATCAAACACATGAAATTGAAAGCAACACCCAGTGATGAACTCACTAACCCATTTCATATCTACTTAAGAAAAGAAAAGAGCCACTGTATCTTTTAGCTCAGTTTAGTGACAGTTTATTGCTGTTTTAACCCATTTTAGGTCCATTTTGCGGGACTAAACTGCCTGCTACGATCAAGACAAGAGGAAACAGGCTGGTGATACGTTTCCATTCGGACTTGTTCACTGAGGCCAAAGGCTTCAGGGCCTATTGGACCACAAATACCAGCCTGCCTGCCCCCACCGAGCCGCCCACTCAGCCCAACCCCTGGGATGACATCGCCATAGGTGAAGTATCTGGCTCAGTGTCATACAGTTTCTTTAAAATAATAATAATAATAAGGAGAAGAAGAAGAAGAAGAAGAAGAAGAAGAAGATTGCCAGATTTCACTTTGCTATATCATAGCGTGGCTGAACTAGCATGTTTAATATAACAGTATTTTATTTGAAGTATCAAATGTAGATTATTACATTATTATGGTGAATAGAGTGATTGCCAAGTTATTGGTTTTATTGGTAAATGTAATGTTTTGGTTGGCCCATGCTGTAAATCTTGACATATATCAGTTACACACCTCTCTGATGCTCTCATGCACTGATTTGCGTGATGACAGCAGAACAATATTTTCTTATCATCCATCACTTAGGCCAACTTTTATTTTCAAAAAGCTCCTTGGAAGCTGTGCAGAAGGCTGGCCTATTTTCTTCTGATTCATCCCAGCCCCCTCGTCTTTGTCTTGCTGTGCCCAGATGTGCAGTAAAGCAATGTGATTTGCTGTGCTGAGAACACAATGTGAAGTGGCCTAGTGCTGCGCTTTCCCTCCTAGCTGGCTGTCACCCGAGTCCCATTCTTTACCCAGCGATGGGCCCCAGGTGGCCAAGGCCCCTGCCAAGCCAATTGCTGAAATAGAGTTTTATAGATGGACTCTGCTGCCTCTGGGTTTTTTCACCCAGGCTCTAAGCAGAGGTTGGATGTGTGGGGCAAAGGGAGGAGAGGGAGGGAGGGAGGAGGGGAGAAGAGACGGAGTGAATGTGGACGTTTTGTTGTCTGCTGTTTGGATGACTAAGGGGTAATTTATATCTGGATGTCTCCTCATGATGTCTTGTCATGCAGTTTGGCCAAGAAACAGTGTTTTTTTATAGTCTGGCTTGGGACCTATTGTTGTTTTGCAGGAGGAAGAGGGGAAGATTAAAATTGATCCCCAAATTACTGTAGAGAACTTGGTCAGACAATTATGTTTATATAAAGATAGACTGAATAAAATGCTGCAGGATAGTAGGCAGAGAAACAGTTTGCTGCAGCCACGAATATCAGACTTGGTTGTAACAAAAATTCCTTTAAAAATGTGAATTCCCATAGCAAATTATTGACAGCCACAGCCCTAGAGCATGCATATCTGTTCGCTACAGATATGCATGGTAGATAAACATGACTCCCTTTTTTTCCCAGACTGGCCCAGCACATGTGGGAAACCAGCTATTCCTCCCACCGTCACCACTCGCATTGTGAATGGAGAGCCAGCCAGGCCGCACTCCTGGCCCTGGCAGGTGTCCATGCAGGTGAGAGACACTAATGAACTTAGAGAACTTACATTCGGATAAAGCTGATTAGATCAGAAGGTACAACAGAATTCTTTGTATTTTATCTCATTGCAAATAGAGGAGAAGCTTTCAAAGCAATGACTTACCATCAGGGAGGAAACATTTCAATAGTTTATTGAGATGTCTCCTGGGGCAAATTCATATACAGACCCCTTAACTGATGAAGTGAAATAAAAGGGTAATGTATTCCTAGATCCCCCTCTCTCCCTTCTCATGTCTCATATTATTTTATTAAGCGATAACATGGATCTAATTACACACACTCCCAAAAATAAAATTGAGATTAGTTCCCTCCCTATATCATCTTTAATGACTGTGATCAAAGCATCATCTTTAATGACTCTCTCCTCTGATCGTTTGGTGACGCTCACATACGTGCATTGTGTATGCACATGCTCACATGCTCACATGCCTGTATTTTTGTTTCAGGTCTGGCCAGCCAGTCGTCCAGAGCCCACTTTCTTCCACACCTGTGGTGGTACTCTCATTCATAAGAACTGGGTACTTACAGCAGCCCACTGCTTTATAAAGTAAGTGATCTATTTTATCATTTTCACATAGAGCGCACTTGAAAGAAATGTAGATTCAAAATTTTGAAAAGGAAGCTAGTAGAGCCATTAATCTTCAGAACAAGGACATAGTTCGAGGCACTGTGTTTTCAGTTATGATACATTTTTGTGGTCAGTGATATAAAGATATGTGATTCAGCTTCAAATTATAAAAGAAACTTCCCTGAAGCCTATTTATGTAATCTTGCAGGGCAGTTGTTTGAGCACTGCCCTGCACAGGCACAAACAGTGCTCAAACAACCTACCTAATAAGCCTTAATAAGCCTACCTAAGGCTTATTACTCTACAAAAGCAATGGTTTGTACAGTATCTCTGCCTGGGCTAATGGTCCGCAGTGCCTTGACAAGGGCCCGTCAGAGACATAGATACTGATGCTCTGTGGAGCCTGTGCACATATAGCTTCCAGTTTCGTGGTTGAATTTAGTGTATACAAGGGTAAGCCCAGTATATATCACAGAGATGTGGTGACATATGGTTCAGACTATGTATACAGGAAAAATGCAAGTATTTGTTTTTATAAAGAATCCTCACAGAGCAAATGTTACAACATCCTGTCAGCAGTAAATATTGAAAATTAACATGTATCTCCAATTTCCCTTTTATACACGCACTCCTGCGCCACTGCACTTTCACTGGCTGTATCCATTGCACACTCTGTCTTTTTACTGCATGTTGTAATTTATCATTATTGATTTATCTAATCTGCTGCTTTTCTACCCAGCTATGCTGACGAGTTGCAGCGTTGGCAAATGTGCCTTGGCAAACACAACCTGACCTACACAGAGCCCAGTGAAAAGTGTTTCAATGTCTCTGGCATCTACCGCCATGAGGGCTTCAAGTACCCCACTGTGCCCACCGTTGAGTTTGACATTGCCTTGGTCAGGCTGGATGGGGAGGTGACATCCAGCCAGGAAATCTCTTATGCCTGCCTTCCCTCCAAAGAGGAAGTCTTACCAGGGGGCAAGAAGTGCTACGCTTCTGGCTGGGGAGACGAGACCGGTGCTGTTTCTGGGCTCTAAAATACATTTGCATGTTCACAGTCAAAGCATTTCCACTGTATTTCTCTCCTCTGAGCTATTTCATAATCCCATTTTCACTGAAACAATACCATAACACAGCAGTTCAGGAGACATTCACCCTGCCTAACTGCTTTGTTGACCGCAATATTGTTCCTACTTGCTGTTAAAAATTCATTCATGCTTTGCTGAAATAGTTTGCATGCCCTCTGCTGGACTTAAAATGCAACTACTTCAGTATTTGCAATCTGCAATATCTTGACTTGAATGTGTTTTTCAGCAAACCAAACTGACCTATTCAACTGTTTTTTGTGATTATCAGGTGATTCCCTGAATGCCAAAGTTGCAGAGGCACTCAACCAGGTTGCCCTGCCAGTTGTGCCCTATGACACCTGCAAGAGGTCAGATTACTGGTGGTTCCAGGTCAAGACCTCCATGATCTGCTGTGGCTATACCCTGCCTGACGAGCTCAAGTCTGTCTGCCAGGTAAAACTACTTGAGTACAGGATGAATAAGTGAGTTGTGATTAGCTCACCATGGATTTACAACATTCTGGGCTTCAATCAAATGTAAACATGGGAACAGGGTCATGCTTTCATACACATAAGCTCATATATGTGTTATTTATCAGCATGCTGATGTGTGCAATCTTGATTTACAGGGCGATTCAGGTGGACCTCTGGTGTGCCAGGACACTCCCACCAGCCCTTGGGAAGTTCACGGTATCACCAGCTTTGGCCCTATTGGATGCATTATGAATAAGAAGCCCTCTGTGTTCACCCGCTCCTCTGCATACATCCCCTGGATTGAGAATGTCATCCGCAGGGACATCTACAATGAGCACAGTATGGTTCCACCCCATCTAAACTGGCCCAAACTGGCCCAGAGCAGCTCTGTTGTTGACATGCATATGCAGAAATTTGTAAAAATATTTGTATTTCTACTGAAGCTTATGACAACATTTGTTTGAAAAATGGATTATCTAAATATGGTACAAAATCACAATTCATTGCTGGTTGTTACTCTGTGCTCCCTGTGTAGCATCTGGCTGTGGTGGGCCAAAGGACTTGACTGGCACAGGTGGCACCCTGTCCTCTATGGGTTACCCTGGCAGCTACAGCAACAAAGCACGCTGCCAGTGGAACATCTGGGCACCCCTCGGCAAAGTGGTCCACCTCCGTTTCCACAATTTCTCCCTGGAGGAGAGCCAGCTGTGCATAAATGACAAAGTCACCATCAAAGACAAAACAGGAATCCTAGGTATAGTATGAAGCCAATTATATGCATCATTGGAAGTGTGTGTGTGTGTGTGTGTGTGTGTGTGTGTGTGTGTGTGTGTGTGTGTGTGTGTGTGTGTGTGTGTGTGTGCGTGCGTTTACCTATACATGCACATGTATGTATATATGTGAGCATATGTGTGCATGCATGTTAATATGTGTATTTCTGCTTATGTGCTTTCTTATTTCTCCCCAGCTGATAATTAATTTACTGAGACATTCTTTCATATGATTACTGGCGTTACAGCAATGATATGGCATGATATGATATATCATGCCATATGCATATGCAGATATGGCATAAGTGTTGTCATTTTTGTTTTTAAAGGCTGTATTACAGTAAAGGGATGCAATTTTCTGAACTTACGAGACTGTTCTAGCTTTCTGTTATTTGCCTCTACGTGCTTGGTCATCACATGTACATTATTAATGATTGTTAATCAAAAATCTCATTGTGTAAATATGTTATGGAAGCACCAGCAGTCATCCCTACAATATCATCAAAATATCGATATTGAGGTATTCAGTCAAAGATATCATGATATTTGATTTTATCCATATTGCCCAGTCCTACTTCAGTCATACACTGTGCTTTTTATTGCAGCCTGTGATTATTTGCAAATGGCATTTCACAGTTTAGTTATATGCCACTACACAGTGAAGGACCCTACAAAGGCGTAGCTCTTAAACTACTGCTGTGACTCTTGTGATATAAAGCATCTCAGCCTTAAGTGTCTTTGAACATGTTTAGATCAGTGTCATGTAACTACTGCGGAATCACCGGGGCACCATGTTGTTTTTTTTTTTGCATTTTAAAATAGGAATAAGCAATACAATTGTTCATAAACTTACTACATTTTATATAAGCCGTCAGCTCTTAGTACAGATGTTCCCAAGAAAGTCTGCCTAACATTACCGTGTCTTCTCTTTAGGCACATACTGCAGCCATGTGCCTCCTCAGGAGCTGGTGAGTGATGGAGAGTTAATGCACATCAGTTTCTCCTCCAATGACAAGGTGGTGGACACAGGCTTCATCGCCACATGGAAGGCAGTGGACCCCTCAGATGGTAAGAGAGGAGCTGACGAGACACTGAGGGCAGAGCCTCTGGAGCAAAGGGACTAAAACAAATGTTGTGTCTGCTTTAATCTGTCTCCTTTGAAATGTTTTACAGTGACACGTACTCTCTTTTTTTCACCCCTTACCATCCTACTTTTCTCCTTCCCAATCCCCCTCCACCTCTCCTCCCCCCTCTCTTGTTTGCTCATGCAGCTCCTTGTGGCGGGAGCTTCAGCAGTGAACAGGGAGAGATCACCTCTCCTAATTGGCCCGGTGACTACCCAGCTCAGTCTGTGTGCACGTGGCGTATCACCATTCCCTCAGCCAAACGCATCCATATCGCTTTCACTCACTTTGAGGTGCAAGCCGTAAACATGCTTGGAACGTGTGTGGACTTTGTGGAGATCTTCAACGGGCAAGGGATGGTCTCACAAGGTCAGCTGTTGCACGACAAAATCTTCTCTTCCGTACATTTTGTATTGTGTTATTTTTAGTTGCTGTAGATGTCCATTTAATCCACAGCAACATCTTAGCTCTTGCTGTCAGGGCACTGAACAAAATGCTCTCATTTCTTATCCAATGTGCAGGTCGTTTCTGTGGCTTCACTCCACCTCCTAAGGTTACCATAAATGGCAACACAGCCGTCATCCGCTTCCGTAGTAACGGAGACAATCAGCAGATGGGTTTCCGTGGTTACTGGACCACCAATGATAGTGTGGTTCCAACTTTACCTCCTCCGTCCCCTAATCCATGGGACAACATTACTATCAGTGAGTATGCCCAAACCAAGTCAAAGCACCCCTCCCTCTGCTCACTCAGATGCACCTTTGATAAAAGCTTATTTGTAGAGAGTGAAAATGCACACTCACCTTCTGTTCCCAGACTGGCCAGAGAGCTGCGGTAACCCTGCGGTGACACCCAGTACTGCCACCGTGAGGGTGGTAAATGGGATAGAGGCAGTGCCCCACTCCTGGCCCTGGCAAGTCTCCATGCAGGTACAGTCTACTCCTGTTTCTCTGTTTGACTGTCTAAGACAGAGAGGGAGAGCTTTTACATTGACCAATTTATCTGTTTTTACTAGGCCAGTCCGATGCCTCCCCTATTCTACATGCATGGCTGTGGAGGCTCTTTGATCCATGAGGAGTGGATCCTTACTGCTGCGCACTGCTTCATGTTGTAAGACATAATTACTTTTTTTCATGATTCCAAAGTGCAGAGAGAGAATAAAACACACATACATTAACAAATATGCAAGTGCAATTCTTAAGTACAGTGCAGAATACATATAACCTAATAAAACAGAGACGTCCCCCATACCTGCCTTTACATCAGTTAATCCACATCCCCGACCCATCCTCGACATAAAACACTGCAACACACACAGATGACACACTATCACAGTCTATAGGGAAGATTATTTGATCATCTGGTTTTCCACTTTCCCTCTCCTCTTCTCTCCTCCTCTATCTGTAGAGGCAAAAAGAGAGAAAAAAAGAGAGTGCAATATTGTGTCTTGCTTTAGACTTAGTAGCTAGGAACTAGAGGGAAAGTAATTTATTTCCTCACATAAAAATCACTCACTACTACTAAAAAGTTTCATTTCTATTCATTATGAATGAATTGGCTTCAAAACTCCTAAACTATTATTGTAACTCTTCTTCAAGAGCCTCTATTATAATATTCCAAACTGGATGTAAATGTTTCTTTTTAAGTTACAGAGAGAGGAAGGGGGGAAAAACCATGCACTCTATTTTAAAAGCCTACTCATCCTCTAAGTAATATTTCTTAAAAATACATGCTTTTTGTTTTATGTTGAATTGATATAGTGCAGTATAGTGCAATAGTAACCTGCCTAACAGTGAAAGGTAACAGTATTTCTCCACAACTTTCCCTTCACCCTGCATCTTTCTCCTGCCTTGCAGCCCACTGAATAAACCTTCCTACTGGCGCATGTGCCTGGGGAAGCACCACATGAACTCCTCCATGGACGTGCCCTCCGCTGAGGCATGCTACAAGGTGGACGGTATCATCCGCCACGAGGGATTCGTCTACGAGCAGGACCGCACTGACATCACCAACGATATCGCCCTGGTGCATTTGGCCGAGCCCGTCAACATGACCAGGGAGATCAGCCCTATCTGTCTGCCCAAACCTGGAGCCGTGATGCCCGGTGGGACGCCCTGCTTCGTCACCGGCTGGGGAGACGAGAAAGGTGGAGGGAATCACTTGTGTCAATTTTCCTTATCACTTTTGTTTTCTCTATCTGAATGTCCTGTTTTGGATTAACTGCAGGTGTAAAGCTCAGTGTCTGTGTACTAACGTGCTTTGTTTTAGATTCAGTAGCTAGGAACTAGAGGGAAAGTAATTTATTTTCTCACATTTAAGTAAAAATACATATGTCACTATTACTGAAAAACTTATCCACTGCTAACATGAATTCATTACTGACTGCCAATATTAATACTAAAACTTACAGCTGAGTGATATATATTGATATTGTGATATGAGACTAGATATAATCTGGGTTTTGGATATTATAATATTGTGATATAGCATAAGTGCTGTTTTTTCTGGTTTGTAGATTGCATTACAGTAAAAGGATGCAATTTTCTAAATTTATTAGACTGTTTTAATTGTTCGTTATATTTCTCTACCTGCTTGGTCTAGTTTTAAACACATTACAATTTGTTTATCCAAATTGCTCATGTGTAATATCTTATGAAAGCACCAATTTTATTTGGTCAAAGATATTTGATTTTGTCCCTACTGCCCATCCCTACTAATACTAATAATTGTGCAACAATCTAACTTCAGTCCCTTTACACATTTTAAACTGTAGTTTGATATTTTCTTTTTTTTACTTTAACTGAAAGTTTACATTATTTTTCATGCACCAGGTGAGCTCCCTAACCCTTAAAGCCCATGAATCCATTCAAAGCCTCACATATAATTTCAAAAATGTAAAGTAAAATATGAAACACTGAAAAAATGACAGGTTTTCCTCTGGCAGCAATGATGGTCTTGTGTTAACAATAGAATAAGTTCACAAAGTCAGCTAGAACATCTATATTGGAGTGAATGCGTGTGATTTTGTGTCTCTGCCTGCTACACAACCGTAACTTTTCCCTTTCTACTCCTGTTTTAGGAAACCTGTTCCCCAAAGTGTCAGAGAAGCTAAACCAGGCAGCTCTCCCTATTATTGACTTCCCCACCTGCAGTAAACCTGCTTACTGGTGGGACACCCTGAGGCCCTCCATGATCTGTGCAGGCTATGAATCCCCAGATGAGCTCAAGTCCGCTTGCCAAGTAAGAGGACACATTCAATTTTGTTCTCAGATAAGAGAGAGCAAAAAGAGCTGGAGTAGAGTTCAGTGGGGGAAACATAATGAAAAGCTGATTGGATCAGCTCAGTTTTGTTTCTAGATAGGAAAGAAGTGGGTGAAAGAAGTGCACTCAGCTTGTTATGCTGTTTGAAATGGGTCTACCCTGGAAGCTTTTGTCACACGCTGTTATATAAGTGTGTTGGCATCTCATGATTGCACTGTCTTTTATGCAACACCCCGAAAACTGTTTGTTTGTGATCAGTCAGCCTTGATAGCAATTGGCTGCCTAGTTTGCTGTTCTAATTGGACAAAGAACATGGGAACATGTTTGTCAGCCATAATGAGCAAAAGTGCACGCAGGGACTTGGGAAGATGAGAAATTTTCACCAAATTGCTTTGGGTGGTAAAAAAACAAACAAAAAAAAACAAAACAGGCAGCCTTTTAAATTTCAACAGGATTATGTTTTATTAAAGAACACTGGCACTTTTACCAAGAAATCCTTGTTCAGCAACTTTAGATATATCTGGTTTCACTGATATCAGAAGAACTATGTTTACCACCTCAACATAGTGCAATAAATCTTCACCATTCTCTTGCATTTTCTGTACTCACCCTCTCCTCCAGGGTGACTCTGGTGGTCCTTTTGCTTGCACGGCTGCTGGGTCCAACACAACTTGGGAAGTGCATGGCATCGTCAGCTTCGGACCTCAGGGTTGCATTAAAGACAAGAAACCGTCAGTATTCACCCGAGTCTCTGCCTTCAGTGACTGGATTGACCACAACATCAAGAAATTCATCTATGAGAGTGGCAAAACTTACTAAAGTCAATATATTGCAGTAAACATTTTGCAGTCTTATTGATTGTTTTCACTCACCACTGCCATTTGTCTGCTGTTTTAGACATAGTCAGTCATTGGACCTTATTCAGTGGGGTGTATTATTAAATATGTAGATCAAAGTGACATTACCTTCTTGCTGCAAACAGGATCCAACTCAGTTTGGAAACGCTGTCAGATATTACACTGACAGATGCACACATCAATCCAAAGCCTTCAGCCATCTCTATGAATTTAGAGGTGTCTGCTCTCTGTGGACAAATGTCTTTCTTGAGCTTTTATTCCCTAGTTTTGCTGATAGCTGACTGCAGGTTCCCTAAGAAATATCAAATCCTGCAACAGACCTTGACAGTATTTTCCTTAAAAACTGGATGCTGTTCAAGATAATTCACAAAGACTCATTAATTATGTGCAGTAAGAAGTTTGATGTAGATCCAAACACTTCAGAAGGGATTTTTCTTTGCAATGTTGACCCTTTTGCTTAGGGCTTAAAAGTGCCTGATCCTCCACTTGATAAGCTTCTCCATGACCTAAATTTTAAATTGTTGTAGATTTTTATGGCTATGATATTTTGTATTTTATATCATAAAGAAAGAGTTTGTGTAGATAATTGTTTGATGTTGTACAAATGATATTTAAGACAATATGCAAACTTGAAAACGTATTTTCTCAGTGTTGAAGCTACTGTAAGAATTCTGTTAATGTCTCATACTCTAATTAAAAATTGTTTTATTTCATTTTTCTCTGCGAGTTTTGTCTCCAAGTGAAACATATCCCTATTTTACTGAAGGCCAAGCTTCGGCGCTTGCAGGCTCTCTTCTCTTTTTTCCCAGCTCCCAGGCAGATGAATCCTGCAAGCACAGACTTTTGGGTTTTAACCCCTGGGTCACATGACTAGGCAGCTCAGCCAATCAGAGAGCAGGGCTCAGATTTCAGCCCAGGAGGAGAGAGGGAGGAAGAGAGAGACAAGCACTAATCTCTGCTCATGGGTTGGGAAGCAGATAGTTTCCCAGTGAAGACTGGTATTTTGGCAACTGGCAACTGTTCCTCACACTCTCTCCCAGCATGGAATAACTGTATTCTGTTTTGGATGGCACCTTCGGGGGAGAGAAAGTTTCCCACTAATGGGCAAAGTTTAAGCGTGTGCCCTAGAAAAGAGTGAGAAAGACAAGAAGAGGTGGAGGAGGAGGAGGGAGGATAGCAACAGTTTTTCCCCTCATCTGTCCCTCTGCAGGCGTTTCTTCTCTGAAAGAATGGGGGCAGGAGCTCTGACCATCTGTGTGAGTAGAAAGCTGCAAAGCCCAAGTTGGCTCAAGGACTTCCCATTCAATCTGTGATTAAGGGCTAAAGCATGCATAACGGGACGGTCTCTCATTCAGTGTCCGCCGCACACACTCTTTGCAATGCTGTTGGTTGGTGTGTCTTTAACTGTTTGTCTGTGTGTGTTTTTTGGCTGTCTGACTCGGCACAGCAAGTGTTTTCAAAAATGTCTTCAGTGCATGGATGCCAAGTCTTTTATATTCCCTTTTCTCCCTGCACTCAGACTAACTCTCCCTCCCTAAAATGAGTCATAATGAATACTTACCCTTGTGTTGGTTTAAACAGAGAGAGAGAGAGCACTTCCCTCCCTTGTTACTGTTATTCAGTCAGCATAGTCTTTCTGCCTGTAGTCCCAGACAACACAAGAAAAGGAGCAGGGGGCCTCACTTACACACTGTGAGCTTTATGTTTCCTGTTCATACCTGTAATGTTTTCCTTGCAACCATCCAGTGCCTGAGTTTGCGTCTTGAACGGCATCCACTACAAACTTTCCACAACCTCCCCAATATGGAAAAACTGAATTTACAAGCAGCATCAAACACCAATAATATGGTAATGTGGTTCCATATTTTTAAATCCATGTTTGTAGCAGTGGTATGTTTCAGTTAAGCAGCTGTTGCTTACAGGGCTGCCTTGTGGTGCCTCTGCTACCAGTTGCTTCAATGGCCACCCACATAGGGCAAGAGGCAGAGAGGGGGAGGGT
>OMKZ01016260.1:0-11403 GCA_900302535.1 Neoniphon sammara | reverse complement strand
GCCCCATTCAGTTTTTCAGCCCCGCCCCACTTACATTCACATTGCTACACACATTCACACCTGGGAGCTGCCCGGTTCAACCTCAGCCTTGAACTTGAACCAGCAACCCTCCAGCAACAAGCCCACTTATCTAACCTCTGGGCCACCACTGCTCCCTTTGTATTCACCTTCTCACATTTCCTCCCAGCCCAGCACAGGGGCTGGACTCATGAGGGTTTCTGAAATCCTATACTGATATTTTATTGAAGCTGCTGGTAGAACAAGATCGTGTCCGGCATCGCACCCTAAAAAGGACAAGGTTCAGGGCTTCAGCGTTTCCATAAGAATTTCATCCTCGCCAGTGTGGTAAAGCCTCTGAAACAGCATTTAGAACACCATGGGACACTAAAACTCTTCAGTGAAAGCAGCTCCTGAAGGCAAAGTGAGACAGGGTTATTCCATCGTGGAATAAAATCCTCCCACACCACACTGCAATGATTTCTCTGCTCAGACATTTAAAATAGAAAAGACGCTTAACAGCCCCGCCAGCAGTCTGTATAAGAGACCAAAGTGGTTGTATGGGCTGTGTGAGCAAACGAGTGAGTTAGTGACATCGTCATGTTTGGAGGCCTGTGTTGCTGGTAATGGGGTTAAATTCTTTAATAATTTATGATGGTGGGAAGATGCTCACACCAGAGGAAATTCTTCCCAGAACAGATAAAATATGCAAACACTGTGCTTGCCTTACTCAACAGTGAACACATGATACAACTTTCCTCACTATCTGCAACGCTTTAGTAAAACAATCTTGTTATCAGAAGCCTCCTTTTCTTTTTCCACGTGGGCTTTTTGTCTACTCACACAGTTCTTCAGCACATTACATGTGCAGTAAATATGTTCTGTAAACTAAATGCAGGCTCAGCACATGAAAAATGCCTCCATCCAAACTGCATAAGCTGCTATAAATGTAATAAATTGTGATAAATACAATTCTAGCATCATAGGTTTAACCACCAGTTATCTACTATATTACTATTGAATCTCTACCATGCTTTTGCTAAAGCCATAGTTGCTGATTCAGAGTTTACTACTGACTAAACATTATTTCTTACATCAGCAGGAGGATCTGGGGAGTGTATTTTCAACAGCAGCAATGCTACTTAATGACTATAGAAATACTATAAGAACACAATGCGCTGCAGTGTGTCTCTGTGCTTCTCTCATTCTGTCTGTGACCATAGGCTTGCCACTTTGATTATGAAGGTGCATTTCAGCAAAGATAGGCTACATTTAATTTTAAAAAAATAAATAAAGACTGAAAATTTGATCCCACCATGGTGCCACAGTTTGCAAACAGATGTTTGACTGTCAAGAGTTTTCCCTGCTAAACGTGAGGCCTAGCAATCTCACAACTGGCAGCAAAAACCTAACTGCAAGCTCCAGATCATATGAGCTAAATGGTGAACAGACATAGCTGTCTACAGTACCCTGCGCTATTGCTAGTGGGGCTAAAAACATACTGACTAGCTCTAGGATGCTCTATCATATCAGAGTTGGATGACACTGGCTGGCCACAAAGCTTGGCATGACTCTTGCCCAGTGCACTATACTGACAAAAACCTTTGTTTCTAGCAATCAGTGTTAATTGAATCACATGGTGAATGCGCTATCCGGCCCACCCCCGCTCTTTCCGGCTCTCCTCCCCTCCTTTTCGCCCCTGCCGGGAGAAGAAAGCAGCATCATCCTCCTCCCGTCCTCTCCTCCGCCTACACAAGCTGCCACCTCCATGCTCACCTCGCCTCCCCTCTCCTCTCCAATCTATCCACTGCATCTTACTTCTCTTTGTGCATCTACCCATTTTTTCTCTCCGTGTACCTGCCCACGCACGCTCCTTACCTCCAATTTTGCCGTTCACCCAGCCCCAGCCTCGAAACTTCCATATAAATAATACGAAATGCAGGCACGTAGTATTTCACATTGTCGTCTTGCCTGATGAATTGCTGGCGCCTTTGGGTTGATTTGCTGCTTTTCATTGAATATTAGCATATTTGTAGTGAATGCAATAGCTTTCTCTGGGGAGCATCTATTGTGACTCAGGCTGTGGTGGAATAGCACACAAGGTGCACATATACCAACAGAGATTACTGTTTGAATGGAACTCTTTCTTCATAGTTGAAGGAGATATTGTCCTGGTGTTTTGTTTTTGTGTTCCTGCAGTAGGTAGAGCATGCAGCTAACAATGGTGGCATTAGGCTTGCTAATGGAGGCCACTTGTAGTAAAAATGTATGTGGTATTTCAAGGAGCTCTGGAGAGAAAGTCTACCCAATGACATATGTTACCTGTAATTTTGCATTTTTTTGATTCACCAAGAAACGCCACTGAACATTATTCAAGGCATAAGCAACAGCAGCATAAGCAGAACTATTTCAAGTCTTAACCAATGATTGCAGGCCAGTCAGCTTTTCCCAGACCCAAGCCTCGGAAATAAAGTGCTAAATTAAATATTTTAAAATTAAACCTCACATCACCTTGAGCTCATTTCTGCCCGTTAGCGACGCTGCAGGAGGTTTCTGTGGGCCAAATGAAATGGAAAAGGCCTCCCCATCCACAGTCTGAGCTCCTCCTGCCAGCTAATTGATGGAGGACATGATAAATTGCTGCCGCTGTTTATCGCGCCCAAATGTCCGACTTTAATTAAATTGTGCGTCTTCTTTTAATCGCTTCTGTTGAAGTGAAGCCGTGCATTCCTCCTTTGACTGCCCCTCTCCAAGAATACCTCAGCAGGATCCCTGATACCTCATGAAATGCAGCTATACGCTCTCTGAGCACAGCGGACTGTAATATCATCCTCAGTGAAAAACAGAGGCCTGGCATGGGGAGAAAGAAAGACAGTGTAAAGGATGACTACGGTAATGACAGCAAACTGGCTGTGAATATTCATTGTCTGCGTCTGTGCCAAGCTACCTGTATGTCTGTCGATTGGCGAGGCGGCTGAACAGATCCATCAGTGGCATCTGTCTCGCCGCGTCTTGCCGTGTTTTGATGTCGGCAAAGCATGGAGGGAAGCCTCATTAGTCTAGCGGCTTCAGCACATGCAGGCTCACAAGCATGCATGAGCGCACTGATGCCCGCGCAAACATTTTGTGTCTTTGCACCAGACTGAGGTGGTATTTAGTCAGAAGTCCGTTTGTTTTTTTTGCCGGATTCTCATGTAGAGAACACAGGCTGTAGCTCATTAGGGCCGAGATCAACCAGGGTCCGGCCCACAGAGAGGCGAGCTGTGGTTAAAGAACTTAGATAAATGAAAAGAAAATAATAACAGGAGGTTTAAAAATGTCTTTGTTATGGTCTCAGGTCATGAAATCAAATTGCTTGACAGGGAGATCAGAGGAGGTGTTGATGAGTTGAAATGAGGATAGTCAAATGGATGCTGAGCCAAAGAGGCAGCTGTTAGATGTGAAGCAGGGCAATCTTCCTTATGGGAAGCTATTTATGTGTGTGTGTGTGTGTACATTCATACTGATCCATTTGGATCCTGGCAAGCAGAGCCAACGGTCATCCATCACTCCTGTCTGGCCGAGTGTGTGTCGAGTGCTCAGGTCGCGACACCTTCAGCAGGTGGAAGCAGGATGAAGCAGCAGGCCGTGCCCATAGATTGTGCTCCCGGTCCTGGCCGGGTTTTGTCTGTTGTCTGCCTCTAACCCACAGCTAACAGGCCCATGAGATTCCCCGTCCTCCACCGTGACCCACGCCTCCACTTAGCTAAGAGAGCCAGAAATTAGGTACTGTTGTGTGGGAATAGGCTTATATCACCTGGCATTCTCTTGATTTGGTTAGAATCTGATGTGGCGATTCAAAGATGAAATAAGTAAAGATTTTCACTGACAAAACTCTAATATATCTGTGGGACTTGGCGGGGTTTATTGATCAATATCACTGACTCAACAATTACTTGGCCAGCAGCTGAGATTCCTGGTTTTCAAAATTCCCTGTCAGGCCTGTACTCTGTAATGAAACAACAGTGCTACCAGTGAGTAACAGGTAGACAAGACATTTCAGCTATGATGGCTAAAATGCCTTGTTCTCAAGCCAAAAAGCAAATGATAAAACAATATTAGTATTATTATTTAGCATGGTTATGTATAACCTCTGAACGACACATTTCTATTGGACCTCTGTTTTAACTAGCTAGCTCACTCCGCTCCATTGTGACAACACAACTTTTTTATTTTTTAGTTTATGTCAAGCACAGGCCACTACAAACTGTGCCAGAGACCTGTTGATGGTTGATGTTTGCTTAGGTAGATTAACAGAGGTTAATAAAAATCATAAATTACTTAACAACCCTTTAAAATGTTTCCGCAAACTACATTTCTCACATCAACTGGATTGAATTAGGAGGAGTGCACTACATGTATGTAAATCAATGAACTAGACTAAACAACTTGCCGCTTAACAATTTGATTAGTGATTTAATTAATTCAATGGAGCAATCCAGTGAACAATGACTTGGTGGATTTCTTTTGCCTGTAGTGGATCAGTTTATTCCAGTTCATATCCAGTCATTTTAGGGAGAACATCATCATTTTTAACAATCAGATACAAACTTGTGACTTTTTTATGTAATCAGATTACAGTAATCTTATAACATGTAGTGCATTAATCCCCAACTCTGACTTTGGGGTAGTAGGGGGTAGTGGAATTGCTAATAAGGAGCAGCTATTGTTCGATCACAAACTATGGATTCAGTCAGCGTGTAGCCATATTATTAGCCACTGCTGATTAAAATTACACACAAAGACGCACAAAGAGAAAAGCAAATGCTTGGCAGTTTCATGTGTGCCCCCTCTGGATCAAAAAAAATCAACCAGTCCACAGAGACATTTCCTAAAAAGAGGGAGGAAAGTGGAGACAGAAATAGACAAAACATAAACACACACACCCACCCGCAGAGTAACACGGCCGACGCCAATCTGGAGTGGTTCGTGGGGAGGATGTTGACGTCGTCCCCCACCATCTCCATCTCCCCAACACAAAGCCAGAAGCTATGCACTGGCAGCAATCACCGGCCGAGTGGCTCAAATCACTGCGGCATTGTTTGCCGGCAACCACAATCAGACCTGCATTGTCAGAGGCTCCATTGTACAAACTGGCCTGTGGCTCCATATCACAATTAAAAGCCTTTGGACAGTGAGCTGCCAGCATCAGTAACACTGCACCAAACACAGAGGAGCTTTTTCTGTTGACAGCAATGACAAAATCCAATAGAGGTAGACTTGCTGTGAACAATGCCAAGGGAATGGATCCTGCTTCACTCAACAGTATACAGTGAATAATGCAGAGCAGTGGCTCCTAAAATGGGGCCCAGGGACACCCAAGGGTCTATGAGAGAACTCTAGGGCACTCTAGAAAAATAAGCAACGGTTTAATTTCACTATTATTTCACTCCGTGGAAATTAGCACAATCAGAATGTGTAAAGCTGATGATTTTGCTTCTATTTTTACTCCTTACCCCGTTCATATCCCCTCATCCACTGTAGTTATATAAGTTTGAACCAAGTCATATCTAACAACAAAATTGTACCAAGCGATATGCAACAACAAAAATCTTCTCAGACAGGGTTCCACTGGACAAAATCTTAAGGGAATACTCTAACATTTTGGGCAAAATACCCTTTTTTTCGACTTACCCAGACGGAGACAAGATGTCCAATACCATCTTCACCTCTGTACGTCCACTGCTTCAGTTAGGTAGCATTTTGTGTTAGCTTAGCATAACGACTTTACGTCTACAGGAGTCATTAGCCTAGCTCCATCAAAGAGGAAAAAAAAAACAACCTTACAACAAATCTGAAGCTGTTTTATTTACACAATGTATCATGCGTATTTGAAATACACATCTTGGAATAAAAAAAAAAAAAACGAGAGTCGTTTTAGGAGAAGTTAGGTGGTAGGAACTATAAATGCTCAACATATGTGTTCATCGGTTATAGTTCCAACCATCTAACTTCTAATAAAAAAATTCTAGACGTCTATTTCATTACCCTCTAGCGCACGTGATACGTTGTGTAAGTAAAACAGCTTTGGGGTTGCTATAAGGTTTATTTTTTTCACTTTGACGTAGCTGGGCTAATGGCTCCTGTAGACTTCAAGTATTTATGCTAAGCTAACACGAAATGCTGACAATAGGAACTGAACCAGTGGACGTGCAGAGGTGTAAATGGTATCGAGCATCTTGTCTCAGTCTGGATAAGTTGTAAAAAGGGTATTTTGCCCAAAATGTGTTTGTTTAAACATTATTGAATGGACACTGCGGTCTAATGCTGATCTATTTGGGGTTCCTCTGCTCTAAAGGACAGTGTGTCCTCTCATGAGAAAATATGCTTGGCACACACACATCCACTTTTGCGTATTGATATTTGTACTTAGATCCAATAACTTTCCAATGAGTGAGTATAATATCAACTAAGCATTCATGTTTGTGTGATCTGACCAAAACACTGCATTACAATGAGGTTGAGGGTTCTCATAGACAACCAATGTAGTATTGACTGATTTTACAATAAGTAAAATTAATCAAACTGCATCACATCCATTATATTGGATGTGGAAGACACTGACGGAGATTTAATAAAAGGCCAATATCAGTTCAGTATATTGGCAAAGAGATGTCTGTGTTTGTGCTTGTCTCTGCACATCTACAGGAAAAAAAATGTCTATGCGAAATCATAAAATAGTTCCTGCAAGCTGCTTTGAACCCAATAAAGGACACAACAGACTCCCCAGATATGACATGCTCTCACCACAGAGAGCCGCCAGCTGAAAGAAACAGCCCGCTGAGAAATAGCAATGAGCTCACCACCTCTATGGTGAGAGTGAATAGACTGAGAGACCGAGAGCCTCAAAATCTGCCACGAGCGTCTACAGTCTCCAGACGCTGTAGCACTAATGTGGGAAGAAAACAGAAACCTGCAATATTGTGTCCTTGTCTTCCCCTCTTTGGGCTTTTCCCTTTGCTTTGTTAGGTTTGCTTTGGTACCACTACCTGTTTGTACTTTATGCTTTGATGATGATATCAAAAGTGAGCGTTAATTCAATAAACAAAGTCAGAAGTAACAGTGGTTCTGTTTAACATTTTCTCCATACATTTCGCTGTCAAATGAGATTAAGACGATCAAAACTATATTCTGTGCCTCTTCTGCTCATTATTTCCTTTATTTGCTGCTTTTGATGTGCAACATAATTTTTTTTTAATCCCTTACATACTTACATTTTTCTTCTTCCAGCATTACAATGTGTCACTAATTCCACAGTGAATTATTAATGGGAAAACCCCACGCACGGCATCTTTCATATACACTCTGCTTTTCTTTGGCTGTCAGCGGTAAGAATAAATACAAAAACGGGAAGTAATCCTGATAAAAGTGGCGCCGCAGTGAGCTGGGACGCTGATGTTTTGTTGTTCCCAATCAGAGGAGAGGATTCAGATTGCCGGCATCTCCCCGACCAGGCTGATTACAGCCTGTTTAGAATGGTGATTGCATAGAAACGAGGGGAGAGCTGAATGCAAAGCACAGGGGAGACTAAGAGGTGGATGAGAGTGTTTTCTGGGTCACAAGGGTGTGTCTTTTAGCATATTACTACAAAAGTTGAAACTTTACCATAAATCATTTTTAAATGTGTTGTTTTCTCAAAGATACGAATGATTGTTGAAGAGAAGTGAAGAAGAAATAATAGTCTACCAAGATGAGGTGTTCTTCAGTGATGGCTGTGGCGTTATGGCCACGCCTGCAGGCATGCACAGTCCAAATGTTAAACTGGCAGTGTGTTAAACCCCAGAGAAATGATTGGCGCTGAGCCTACGGTTCAGCCCCAAAATTACATTCCACAGGTCAGCTGCCAGAAATCTGCACTTAATAAAGGAGGATTTGTGGAATAGTCTGCAGCCTTTCAAAACAAGGTGCAAGCCATACGATATATTGATGGATGAATTCAGTCCAAAAAACACAGAACCATTTACATCATAAATTTAAGTCCAAACTGAGCTCCCTGCTTCCCAGTTTTGACTTATTTTCTTTGTGTAGTGAAAAAGCATCCTGGGCCACTCTAGACTAACTGACCAAATGGGACAAAATAAATCTGAATGCATATTATGCATAAGGGATACACTGTTATTTTAAAGACTTGCATGAGTGCTAAACTTTATTTATAGCTGTGGGCTTTAAAGGAATACTCCAACGTTTTGGGCAAAAAACACTTTTTCCAAATTACCCAGAGTGAGACAAGATGTTTGATATCATTTTCACCTCTGTACCATCTAAGTTATCCTAAAACATGGAAGCATCACATTTTATTGTGTTACTATGGTAATTCAAAATGCTTTTATTTGGGATTATGTCTATGTTATTTTCAAAGTGCTCTATCAATGAAATCCAGCTGAAACTGCAGGTGGGTAATGCTCAACATTACATATTTTGTGGACCTCAGATGTCATTGTCAGATTGTGCTGAGGTAATTTTAAGGATTCCCCTTTCAAATTTGTTTTAATTTTGTCTTTCTTGCTAGCATATACCTAATATCAGACTTAACTCAACTTAATAGGGTTTCTGTGTCTATGGAGGACTCCCCATCATAATACCCAGGCACAGTGTGGAATAAGTGGTATTCTTGCAAATGGCTTTTGAGTCTAATGTTTGAACTTTCAATGAAAATGGAGATCATGCAGAGTAGATTTGGAATTGTATGCTTTCCCAGAAATTTCCAGATTTCACTTTGATAGAGTGCTTAGCCTACAACTCAGGAAAAAAAACAACATATTTTGACATAACTGCAGGGCAATAAAAATGGTGCTTATATTATTTTCTTGGTTATTATTAGGGCTGGGATGATATCCTTATCTCCCCATTCAATACTATCACGATACTTGGGTGCTGATTCGATATTACGATTTATTGCGGTTTTTGTTTGCTTTTTAAACACTAGACCATGGGAAAAAGTTGTCTCACGCACTTCTAGAGACTGTATATCATGAGTCATGCTTCCAAAAACAATGCACATAACGTCATTTAGTCTTTAGCAGCAGCATTACTATACTGCATATGAAAGTGGTAAATAAAATGTACGATAGAATGAATTTAAAAAAATATAGTTTTTAAGTAAACTGCTACATTTAGCTGTTCCTGCTCATCAATATACTAGCTATACTATCACAATACTTGGGTGCCACACACACACACACACACACACACACACACACACACACACACACACACAGTTATTATCTGCTATTATCATGAAAATAAGCTTTATGGTATTTATTAGATTATTTTTGAATTCATTGTAGCTGTAAGTCACAAAAAAAGTGTAGGGGCAGGAGTCAGTCTGGCACCAGCAGAATCAAAAGCATAGAGGTGAGGTGCTCAGTTGATCTGCAGAGTAGGTGCCTTTACATACTATTGCATTACCTCAGAAATGGTATTACCACCTCATGAAAATGAGTTAGTAGTAGAGGCGGCATTATCCAGCAGAAATTGAATCCTTCAGATGAAAAACTAAGTCCAGCCATGCTTTCTAACAAGTGATATTTTCACATCTCACACACTGCACAGCTGAGTATCCTGGGCATCCCTGAAGTTACCTTTATCTAATAAATATTCCATGTACATGTCCCCCTCAGCCAGCATACATCACATCAACCGAAATGCATGCAAATTACATTGAAACTCCGGGCACTGGATTACATTATTGACAACTGGGGATAACAATGTCATTCTCCATAGAATGAAATCCCAGCAGCAATTTGTCCGTTGACATTCATTGTGTGTTCACAGAGGTGCGGAAAATCAGGCAATATAGCTGCAAATGCACCTCTGTCTGTCTCTGCCCCATCTGCACGCCCCAACCCCGCTTCACACACGCACACACAAAGGCACACGCTCGTACAATGATGAAGATGTTGCGTAAGTCATATAGAAGGTCATCCACTTTTATGCCCTGTAAACCATGTTAGCCAGTAAGGGCTGTTTGTCACCGAGGCCCCGCTGCATCGGCGCGGTCCTTGGTTACAATTTCAGGCATTTATCAAAGGTTCTGTGTTGATGGCACAACGTCCTTGGGAGAGAATTCTCTCCATAGGGCACAATGCACAGTAGGGGTCAAGTGCCTTCATCTACATGTATTGTACAGTACACTGGGGCGAGTAAACTACAAACAGTATGAAGAAAAAATGCAGTATAAATCAGAATCAGAATACTTTATTGATCCCTGTGGGGAAATTGAGTAAGCTACCAAGAGTAAGAATCGGAATGGGAAAGAAACTCATGGAAATACGCAAATAGTCAATGCACAATGTCACGCACAAAAACACACTTTCTACATGCATTCCTGCACATATGCACTCGTGTTGTCAAGGAAACCAAATCCTACTCTTTGCGGACAATTGCGTCCAATATTGAATATCACGTTGGTTCAGTATTTCACCACGTCTTTTGGGAGCTGGAATTCCATTTCAGTCCCACCTCTCGAGGGCGCATGTGCACAGTTGGATAATGTAGAAGAAGGAATGGACAGAGCCGTGGACTGAACCCTCCACAATAAAATTCAATTCAGTCAAGTAGCTGAAAAAATGGCGACAGTGTCAAACTGTCTTGTTGTGCTATCTGTTGGATTTTTACACGTTAAACGTCGGACTGGCATGGAATTCAAAATCCGGGCGTCGTGTACCTCATACAGTATTTTGTCCAACACCGGGCAGCCGTACACACCGGGTTGCATCTCAAGGCCCTCGACGTGACGGGAATGTGCTCGCCTGGCAAATCAGCTTCCTGACACAATCAAATCAAGCAAGTGCGCCGGTGGGGGGACAGAGAGAAACACTTTTTTTTTTTTGTATGTAACGTATTAATGATAACAGAAAGGGGACACAAACACCTGTCAGCATTCTGTATGACATCCCGGTCTGTTTTGAATTCCAGTCAAGGCACTGATGGGGCCGGAGCAAAAATGGAGCTATATCGCTGTCAGAGGCTGTCAACGCTTTAATAACCGAGAGCCTCTCTGCCTTTCTCTTGCGCTGACAGGAATGCAGATATTTCCTTTCTCTGTTTTTTTTTTTTTTTTTTTCTCACCCCCCTTCTCTCTCTCTCTGTTTCCCCTCACTCCTCCACTGCACGCCTCCTATTCTTCTTTTTTCCTTCTCCTCCCCTCCCATCTCCGAGGCCCTTTGAGGTGAATCAAATAATAATAAATGCTAATAATAATGCCGCCCGAGATACGGAGCAATCCATTAGCCTTTTCTCTCCTTTTCTCTTCCTTCCTCTGTACTCTCTCTATCTGTCCTCCTCATTTCCATCTTCCTCCCAACTCTCCCTGACTCTCTACTTTCACCTCCATCGCTCACCGCTTTCTCTCATCCCTCTTCTTCT
>OMKZ01016258.1:0-13411 GCA_900302535.1 Neoniphon sammara | reverse complement strand
AAGAGCACAGAAATCCCTCGGGGTGAGGAGTGACTGCAGCGGGTTGCGTACCAGGCAGCGGGGGTAACTGTTTGTCATCTCTGGAGCTGGCCTGGTCGCTGGCCTGCGACGGGGCGCCATCATCGGAGCCTTTGACTGGGGTTGACATGGCCCCCGGCTTGGACAGGCGATCCTCATCCCGACTTCTATGATTGAAATAAAGACACATCACACATGACAATTCATTACTGTAGATGCTATCTGCAAGGACAATTTAAAACTAGGAGAAAGGGAGGGTGCACAGGTTTTTGTTTTGTCCTCTCCACTAGAGCTGGGTCTTACGGACAAAAATCAAGTATCGTTAACCGAAAATTGGTGCTTTTTTAACAATATTTACACAGAAAAGATTGTTTAGAAACATTAGTGATGTAGAAATGATGACCAAGAAGGTATAGGCAAGTAATGGAACAGCTAGAACAGTCTAAGTTCAGAAAATTACATCTATTTACTATAATACAGTCTCTAAAACCAGGAAAAGACAGCACTTAGGCCATATCACAATATCGCAATATCCAAAATGAAGATATCTATTCCCACATCACAATATTAGAGATGGAATGATATGGTTTTTTGAAGTCACTATCAACCTCAAATATTGTCCCACCCATAACAGCCGATATCGATATGCATGTTATGCAAGAACTGTAACACAAATGCAGGTGGAAAACAGGTTTAGCTTTTCAGGCAGGCCTTAAGTTTTAGGATAATCAAGTGCTTGTTAAATAAAAGACTATATTAGTTTTACTCTGATGCCAATTACAGTTGAATTAAGTGAAACACTGCTAAAACAAAAGGGTCACACGACTTCCAACTTTATCAGAAGGAAAACTACTGGACTGACAACCATATAATATTGGGCTGGTTTTTACAGCCCACAATACTGACAGTCTGCCGGTATATCAGTCCATCCCTATACAATATCAATATAGTATCGATGTATCACCCAGCCCTGCCCTCCACAAAACAGCCGGCTGTGTTTCCAGCTGCTGCTATAGAACAGACAACTGTGAAAGTACAAAAGTCGTATACTGTTACAATACAGAAAAACAATGAATTCCCTATAAAGGACTAAGAATAGAGCTAACTTCACCGAGTATACAAATCACCTCCTGCTGCATCCACTCCACTGTGATGTGTGTGTGACAAAGAAAGACCAAGAACGCAGTAACGTACACACGTGTGCGTTAAGTGTCTGTGTCTGCCATTACAACACCTATCTTCTCCTGAAATCATCAGGAAGACACAGATGCTGAGAAGAATCCGACAGGAAATAGTATGGATCAGGGAATGCATGATAAGGGCACAGGGGCAGAAAATTGGACGAGAAAACAATAAGCTGTTAAGAGGAGGATGTGTAGCTCTGTCAAAAAGGAGCATGCACACTACCTACCACTTCAGAACTCACTGGCCTTTTCACCTCTATTGTCGCTAAGTGTTTTAAGCTGTGTGGTCTAAACAAAATATACAGTATGTCAGTGGCAAACCACACTGACCAGAAACCAATATCAAGTTCTACTGGAGCAGGCACGGTTTATAAATGTTTTCATTATCAAATAACATTCTTCCTTAACTCTGATATAACTTTACTACACCTGCTTAACCAATAGAGCAAAAGGTCCAAGAAAAGCACACAAATGGAAAAGGTTTCTGGATATGAAGGACAAAAAAAAACTGAAAATGAGACCAGGTCTCCCAACATAAACTCTTCATGTAGGATACTTTTCAGTCCAAGTTCCTGTTTAACCTGGATAAAATAAGCAGTGAATAGCTGGTATGTGTGTGTATGTGTGTGTGTGTGTGTGTGTGTGTACCGATGTAGAAAAAAGCTCTGCTGCTTAAAACAATGGTTGAATTCCAGTCTGGTCACATGACTGCCTGCTGGCACAGCACTTGAGCTGTATTCAGAGGCTTTTTGCAAAAGAATGTGAAGGTGCAGCCTGTGCCACCATCTTGCTCTCAGCCCAGACGAGGCAACTTCTCTCATGCCCGATCTCTTATTCTGGTGCATGGAAAGATACAGCGCATTAGCCAGAAGCACCCATATTGACAGAGTAAAACACACATGCACACACAGTCAACGGACAGCATGTGCATCCCAAAATGACAGCCTGACACTTGAGGTTAAACTTGTTAGTTGTGCAGCTGCTGACCTTGTTTATACTGCGCCAAAGGGTGGCCTTTTCTAAAAGCTCCTCGATTTATCCCGCAACTCGCACTATAATTCACACCAAGTAGATCTGTGCATTCTGGTACAACATCAGCGGGGTCAGCAGCAGAGTGGCCCGTTTGAGAGTTTTTTTGTGGAGGGAAGGGAAACTGAGAGCTGCAGCCTGAGGATGAATAACAACAGAATTCTAATAAGAGAGAGAGAGAGAGAGGGAGAGAGAGAGTTGTGGCCTAAATCTGTTGTGGCTTGCTCAGGATAGAATGGCGCTAAAAAAAGGCTACACACTGACAAACACCATTTGACAGACCCCTTTGTTCAATCCCATTCGCTTTTTAAGACATTCTTACAGTGCACGTATGTGTGAGAGAGCGAGCGAGAAAGAGATAAAGTTACAGTGAGAAAGCAAGAGAGATGTGGCTGCAAAGAGATATAAAACCAATGCAAAAGATAGTTCAACTTCACAAGCTCCCATGTACAGAGATTATATAAAAACACCACTTAGCAGGCCGTGACCCCATAAATCCATCTCCATAGCAGAATACTATACACACTCTGATATCTCAAACCATTTTATCACAGAACTAAGCAGACTTTACAAAACTGAATACATCATTTTGGAAAACCACAAAACGATTTAAAAAGCAAGGAAAAATATCCAGTTGCAAACTTCCAAAATTTTACATCTAACTGTAAAATACACCATACATAAAAGGGGAATTCTCCAAATAGAAATGCCCTTAAAAAAAAAAAAAGACACAAAAATAAATTACTTACACAAACGTCTCTGTTTGTTGCACCATGATGCTTAGTAAGAGGATTGTGAGTTTAATTCCATGAAAGACAACATTTGTCTATGTAGTGAGTATGCACACTGGGAGACACTTTGGACGAAGGGCGTTTTTGATGACCTGGTGCATTCAAAAACATGGCATAGTGTCGTGTCCTGGGGACGGGGAAAAGAATGCCACTAAGCCCTACAGCCAATCAGGTTATGTGAACCATCTGGCTTGGGGGCAAAGCTCTGTGGGAAGTATGTCAAATTCCTTTTTCTCCTCATAAACTGGAAGATAGTAAATGCATTCTCTTACATCACAGTATAGGGCCAGGCGAGCTACTGCTCCCTCAATTACTGCTAAGCCCAGAACGACATAAATCCTAGCTATGACTACTTTTCTGACAACTCATGTGCTTACCAGATACAAATCTGCAATACTACACAACCATAAAACCATGGAAACACTTGTTATTCTCACATCCAGACACACTCAAAAGGAAGTCAGCGATTCAAGACGAAAAATCTACAATTTGGTCCAAGGAGACAAAGAGGGATGGGGGAAATCAAGTAGAAATGAGAAGAGCGGCTAAAACACTACACTGATAGATACTCAAAGCTCGTACATACTGCCACTTTATCAGAGGAATGCAATCACTTACATTGGAAGCAATCTGTGCAAGAGTGAACCTGCCTTCTTCCTGCATTGAGACAAGCATGGTTACTCCACAGTCTGTGACATCATACTGTTAGTCTGATGAATGGCAGTACTGGAGGTTAATCTGGTGGTATCAAGACGAACAAGCAACTAGGAAGCCAGACAGCTGAAACAGCAACAGTGCACTGAACTAACATTTCAGGAACTACAGGGGTTGATGGAATATCGGCTCTATGCACAATCTCTACAAAGAAGCACCTCATCTCATTAGGACTACTGTTACTAAATGTGGGTTACATACTGTACCTGGTAACTCAGCTAAAAAGTATGGAAGGCCAATGGGTTCAAAAAACATCTTGCAAAATACTTCAACACAGCCATTTACTACCCTTTTACCCTTGTCATCTAATCTTCAAGCACTTCAGCCAGTGATGTTCCTTGTGTTTCAACATTAGATTTCTATATTCTTACGTTTCTTTTGAGTTGATCACATGGTATGTAAGCACACAGGCATATTTCGGAGCGTGCTAAAACACTATGTTATATTAATGAGCAAATGATGTAGTTAGTGACTACAGGCTTAAGACATGACTACTGGGATTACATACCATGTGATCAACTGTGTAAAGAAATGCAAACATAAGGAACGTCAATGACAGAAACAAAGTAGTTCCACCAGTTAGCAAACAAGAGGGCTGGAAAAGAGCTTTGATAATGAATCCCAAATAAACCAATGTTGTTGTGCATCTTTTAAAACATATTTTCACCTTTTGGTCATCACTCAAAAACATGCTGTTTGCTGGGCCAGATGTACCTAATTCATTTTGGAGAAAAATACTCCAGGTGGAGCACTTACCACTACATGGGTAAGAATCTGAACTATCACTTTAAGAGGTAATAAATGACTGAGGACAAGTATTTTGCAAGACTTTTATTGTCCTATCTGCTTTCCACATAAAAGCTCTGTTACAGTGAGACATTTTGCCAATTAGGGGGAGAGATGTCTGTGAAAGGCAGGGTTGGCACTATCAGCTCCAACTTTGACAATGACATCCAGAACAGGTCATTAGTCACTACACACCTACCCAACATTATCTGACCCAACTCGTTACTGTAATCAAAAACCAGCAGCCTTTCCTAGCTCTCTCCCTGGTGCCAACACAACCAATGACATCATTAGCATCAGCCTGTCCCCAAAACTGACAATCCGTCTCACTCCCCAGTCCTGTTCTATCAGTTGGCTTCAAGTCTCCAAGAGCTGCCCAGTCATCCACTAGTCATCTAGCCCCATTCAATCAGCTCAGCCTCTCAGTCCTGCTCAGCAAGCTTCGAGGGCCCCGCCCAGTCTGAGAGAACCTGTAACGTCGGAAGCTGTCAGAGTACTTCATTTAGCCACATGTCTACTTCTAACTCTTCGTGCCATCTACCTGGCTGTCAGCAACAGGAAGCTATGCAGCCTCTAAAGTACTACCCACTCAGTTTGTCTTGCAGCTGCAAGGAAGCTAACTTACTGTAGTCTCCGACTGGTAACAGGGCGAAGAAAAGTATGACAAAATAGGAGAAAGAGAGACACATGGACATTAAGATGAAATGAAAGAATAGCAAATATCTAAAGTATACATAGATAAGATTTGCTATCATGACAAAATGGCATTACTTTCAATCATATGCATCATAAAATATCATGTTTCTTTCCAGTAGTTTTCCACTGGGCAGCTCTTTATATGCAAGTAGCACTAAACTGGTGCCCGGGGAATTGCTGGTTGTGACTCCTGCTGTTGCTATGCGACTGCAGAAAAATTGTTTGAAGCATGGTGTTCTTTTGCTTAAATACTAAATATTTCAACATCTAGCGCTGTGTGCTCTGAGCGATTAAGAGTGGACATGCAGTCTTATAGAGCATGTAGCTGATTTTCTCTGTTACTGTATAGAAAATGGGCAAATTAACTAGTATCCCTGCTAAAGAAGACCTTTGTCCATCTAGAGATGGATCAATGTCCTCTCCCCTCCCCCATTCTTGCCCAGAGCAAGGCAACAGTCGATCTCAGTGATGGCTCCGGAGGGAGCGTGATGGTTTATGCATGCTATGTCTTTATCTATTGATTTATGCATTAGGGAAGCAGGGTACTTACTCAGCACATGTGGGTTTGAAGATGTATGAAGCAGGAGTAGTGGGAGTAAGAACGTATGACTGTGGTCATGTATGTGACAGCCGTGTGCCGTCACCAGATTTGTGAGGTGTGTGTATGTGCACTTCAATTACCTGCCATTGCTTATCTGGCGAGGCGAGTGACGGAGATGGTCTGACGGTTCGGACCTGTCAGGTGACCGTGATCTGCCTCGCCCATGGGATCGATTGGAATGGTCTGACGTCAGAGAATGTATTTCTGAAATGTCTGTGGAATTGAAGATGATTAAGTTATAGCACTGGTCAAACACAAACACCAGGATAGTGTCAAAATAAAAATAACACAAAAATAATCTTTATTATGATCAAAATAATCCTTTGTCAGTGTTAAATGGTCATTTGTAAAACACAGTAACAGTTCGAGCAAACACACGCCTGCCCCGGCCTAAAGGCAGCACTGTCAGTGTGCTGTCTCACCGTCTCTGTCGGAGTTATTGGCAGATGGGATGCTGTCATCCAGGTCAGGAATGTTCAGCAGCGTCGCTCGCTCATCTCTCTGCACCACCATCTTCAACTTGCCCTTTGACCTCTCAATCAGTTTCTTAGCATCTATCAGAGATAGGTTCTCCGTAACTGTGCCATTTATCTGGTGGAGGAATGGGAGCAGGTCAGCACAAGAATCAAACAGACACATGTAATCATTACTGTATACTTCCTGCACAAAGCCTATGGCGTGTGCTTTGGAGATCTACAGGATCACAGCAGAGCAAAGACGAACTGCGAATGGCTTAGCTCTCCCTCACATCAACAATACTGATGCCTTGAATAAAGAAACATAGAAGGGGCTATAAAGAAGTTTAAAAATGCATAATATAATTATGCACATGTTCTGCAATGCTTTTAGCGCTGTTACACAGACCTTATCATATATATTGTATAAAGTAAAACCACATATACTTATTCAAATATTAATTTTTGCTGGTGTTTGTCCTGCAGTAATATTTCAACTTGAAAATGGTTCAACCTCTCTTAAGAAAAGCTGATACAGTGAAACACATTTTGAGTGTACTTTCTTAAGGTGGAGGAGAGTTTTTCCCCCATCAGTGACTGAGTGGCAGGAACAAAGGAATAATGGAATGTGTGGTATTCCTTCTGGTGGGCTGGCATACTAATGAACTGTGACCTCACTCTGCAAGACGCTTTCAGCAGCACACAGATTGCCACAGTGAACCGATGAAAGTTGATAAAAAGTACTCATACCTTTCCCTTTTCTTCCACCTACACTACTTCCTTCCAGTGCACTCACTTCAACTATTTCTTTGCATCTTTATCTCACCGATTAATTTCCCCTTTATTGTCATCTACCCACCTTACTAACCCTTTCATTACCCACAGAGAGCCCCTCTCTTCTCTCACCTTGAGCACAACGTCTCCCTCCTGGATGTTTCCATCCCGAGCAGCAAGGCTCTCCGGGGAGATGTCCTTCACAAAGATGTGGCTGGCCAACCGCAGCCCATATTCTGCTTTGACAAATGATGAAAACCACAAAGCCATGTTAACGGAGCGGATAAAACCACTGACCCCTCAGTTTACAACAAATCAGACAGGCAGGCAGGCTCAAGCCTCATCTTAAGCGTACATATATATATATGTATATATACAGATAGATAGAAAGAAAGACAGACGCACAGACAGATGTTTTATGCCACCATATTGACTCCCCAAATAACTACACACTATAAAACAAGTGAGCACAAGCAAGTAATTGCCTCACCTGACTTTGGAAGATATGAAAAATAGTTAATACAGAAATTGAGGCCCTTAGAGAATACTTAAAGAAAGAAAACTTAACACACCAGTGACAGTTGGCACTTTGTCTCACTACCTTATGTTAGGAGTCGGGTGGGGAGTCAACATGACAGTGTCAAGAGAACAGTGATGTCACTGAAAGTTGTGGGTATTGCATTTGGCATTTCAAATAACACCGAGTGAATATTATGTGGTATGAAGCATAGTATGTTTCTATCGAAATGGCGGTAAGTGTAATAGGCAAAGTCAGGGGTCCTCCGACACTGTGGTGCCAACCTTCATTCTTGCGGGACTTGACGAGGGTGACCTTAGCAGGCCTGGGTGGGGCGGAGGAGGCTTGTGAGCGGCGGTCGGAGCGCGGTGAGATGCTCCTCTCCCGCGAGGCACTGTGATCCCGCCTGCCGCTGTTACTACGCTCACGCTCGTGACGCCTTCCAGTGCCTGTGCCTCCGCTTGCTCCGCCATAGGCACTTGGGCCACTGCGGCCGCTGTGCTGTTCGTAGCCATCGTCTTCATCGCTGTCCTCCTCCTCGTGCTCTGACATCGTCTCCCTGTCCCCGGGCCGGGAGACAGGGATCTGCACTTTCCTTTTCCTACGAATAGTCTGCAAACGAAGACAACTCAAGGTGAGCAAATGATACAAAATGTACAGTTTTTGAGTGAAGTATTTCTTTTAGGAAATATCTCCAGTGTGACACTTACTATCTTTGCATTTTTGCCACTTTTGCGGAGCTGCTGCACAGCATAGGCATGCTCTACATTGTCCATAGAGACAGCATTGACCATCACCACACGGTCATTTTCTCTGAAACAAAAAGACATATTACGAAATTAACATATTTCACAGCCTATTTTAACTACTAGTTGTCAGTTTACCAATGACCCTTCTGTGTTTCAATATTAACATAAAGCAAGAGTTTCCGCATTAAGACTGCAACCAAAATTGACACAGCAATGGTCTTAGACTTACTGTAGCAGGCCTTCTGCAGGTCCTCCTTTCAGCACATCAGAGATCACTATGGATGTCTCCCCACTCTGGAAGTGAGGGTTGTCTCGCCCACCTGAGATGGCAATGCCAAAGCCAAACCCTGGAGCCTAAACACACACACACACACACACACACACACATACACACACCAGACTTATGTTAAGACCCGACTTAACATAATTGGCAAACACAAAATCGTACTGTCTTGGACTCGAGGGCTGCAGTAAACAAAAACAGCCTTATACCATCCTTACTGCAGGTGAATATGTGAAACTATTATTAAGAGTATAGCAATGTCACGTGTTTAATGCCATGAAAGGAGGACATTTACTACTGACAATAGATCATCATCCAGTAACAAAGTCAAAATCAAACATCACAATATCTTTGAGAAAATGCTCTGACATCAGATCTGGAGCGACATCATAGAAATGACTACTGATGTTTTAATAAGATATTTACATACAAGAGACTTTTGATAAACAATGATTAGTAATGTGGATATGATGACCAAGCAGGTAGATTCAAATAATAGAACAGCTAAAACAGGTTTACAGTTCAAGAAAATTGCATCCTTTTACTGTAATGCAGCCTTTAAAACCAAGAAAAAACACGTCATATCACGATATTACAATATTCAAAATTTCAAGTAATACATAGTCTTATATCACAATATCAATGTAATATCAATATTATCACCCAACCCTATAACTAAGCAATACATTTTCAAGTTATTTTCCTCAGTCTGATTACTGCTAGTCCCCCATACCACCAGGAGGTTTCCATGGTAGCGTAGAGGCTGTTATGTTTTGTGCAGACAGCAGGGGAGCCGGCCATGTGATGCAAGTGGCTAATCTTACAACCACAACAACACAGCAGAGCAGTGAGAACCGCAGCCCACACTAGGCTGCTTCTTCAGCCTCAATAAAGCCGCTACTAATTAGATTACAGCAAGCAGGCCAGTCTAGACAGGTACTCTGCACAATCACATCGACGTCAACCCACCACGCTTTACCCCGATTCACGGCTGAAGAATAATGTAAAAGTCAATGTTTCGACGAAGAAGCTGATGACTGTATCGGTTTCAGTCGTTTTTAGGGGAATATAGGTGCAAACGAGTCACACCTGAGGATTGGAACGGGCAATCAGTGGATCACAAACTTCTCAATCCATAACTACTGAGGGTGAGAAATACAATGTCTCTCTTGTAATTAAATGTTATAAAGGGCAAAATGCATGAGGACAAAACTATCACTCTCCTCTTTCCCTATAGTTGTGTAAAGCAAAAGAGCGGGCTGCCAACAGGAAGGAAGTGGAAAGAAGTAGAAAGGAAGTAGACGTTGATTTTTGGTCTTCCTCAACCTAGTTTCCTGCCATCTGGGTTTCATGACTATTGTTCCAGTAGCACACATCCTGCTGCTGCAGCTGGCCCTCCCAACAGAGAGAGAGAGAGAGAGAGAGGGAGAGAGAGATGGGCAGAGGAGAGGAAAGCTAGAGAGTGGCACACATGACATATTGTAGGATTAGGATGTGAGAGCAACAGACAGATAGGGGAAAGACAAAAGGGAGAAGAAGGGGGGAAAGTGGATTAAATGAAGTTGTAAACCCTCACCCTGTGAAGGGTCACTGTGTGCTGTTCCCATATGACGGTTTCCTCCATCGCGGCACTCTGCAACACAAGAAAACAAGAGGCAGGGGAGTCAATATCGTGAGGCAAAACACAATTTTACAAGGTGAGGGATTGACACAGAGGATATATCCTGTCGCTATGCATGAAATTATGCAAGATTCCACGCTTTGCAGTTACATCAGCAGGGAAGGGTTTATCCAGTATTTTACAACCGCATTAAACGAGACTCTTATATCGATGACTTGATGCCGATATTGTGACGACATTGAACGGATAACTATTGGTGCTCTCATAAGATATTTACACACAAGATTTTTGATAAACAATAATTAGTAATGTGAATATGATGACTAAGCAGGTAGAGGTAAATAATAGAACAGCTAGAACAGTTCAGAAAATTGATTCCCTTTACGGTAATGCAGCCTTTCAAAAAGGAAACATTTATGCCATGTCACGATATTACAAAATTACCGACAATACCTAGTCTCATCACAATATTGACATCTTATCAATAAATCACCAGACCCAGATAAGAGTGTTATATAAACATATAAAAGTAATTGTCTACATATCCAGCACAGTTTCAGTTTCTGTTAGGCTCTCTATGGGTTAGGCCTTAAACTGATCATATGTACAACTGTCTCGGTGTACAAAAACTTCACACATGAAAACATTATGAATGCCAGATGCACATGAGTAAACAGCTAGCAGAGATAAATGGTGCTTTCTAAGTGTGAGTGAACATTTCTGTAAAAAGCTGGGTCATCTGAGGGTCTGGACAGCACAGCAGACATCTACCTGCTCCTCCGACCTGCCACGTTGGATTAAGCTAATGCTGGGCAGGCTTCTTCTGCCTTCACTCTGTCCCACGTTCACTTGTGTCTATTTTTGCCCCGGTTTCTCTTTGCACAGTTTGTAGGCTTCCTTTTTTATATCAGTGTACCAATAACCCTCAGTCACCAGTGCTAAGATATGGGGGTGATCAGAGAATTCCCAATATGACACAATCACATTATACCAATATTCTTATTATTAGTTGTTCATCATGTATTTAAATCAATTAGTCTGTTTTCTCTTTTATATGTGTGCTATAAAAACTGGTAACTCCACTTGGATGGAAAAAAAAGATAAACAAAAACAAAACATATCGAAACACGTCTTTATGACAATCACAACTTGGCAGACCAATGTTTTTATTTTTCAAAAATATTTATTCATTTCGTACTATATGGCCTTTCACTGGGTGGAAATACAATAAACAGCAGGGTGCAGCAGGGTGGCATACTTATTAAAGAGACTGTCCTTCAACTGGTAGTCCTGTGTTCAAGCCTTCCTTACTCCCTTGAGCAAAACACTGAAATCCCAACAAGCTCCAGGGCTGCTGTTCTGCAGCTGACCCTGTGCTCTCAATGGAGTGAGGCAAGCAAAAAGAGAATTTCCCCTTTGGGAATCGACCAAGACAAAAACTGATATTGGTGTCAACTTAGGGAATTGTAGGGGAAAGCACCACAATATGACGCAGCAGTATTTTTCTCCCTTTTACCATTTTTAAAAAACCAAACATGGTCCCCAGCTTTAAAATTACAGCCCTCGTCTGCATCCCTCCAGCTGATGAAGCAGCGCTGCTGTCCTGTCTGCGTGCCTTCGGGCAGTGATGGTGCAGCTGTCCCCTGCAGAGTGCTGAGCACAGCCCAATGTGGGAGGGGAAGGAAGAGGCATAAACACTAAACATGCAGCGAAGTACTCATCCACAAGACCTTCTATAATCAGCTTTTTAAAATAACACACCGAGTCATCAGTTCACCCCATCATCATCGTCATTATAACCTCCCTCTCTCGCCACTTAATCATCACCCTTAACCTCCAAACCAGCTCACCTGTCATCTCAGGCATCACCATGATCATTACTGTCATTATTTCCCCTTCTCCTAAATATACAGCTCACTGGAGGTTCATATTGCAGTATTAGTGCCCATCTATGGTGAGGAGACACATCAACAGACAGCTGATATGGGTGTCTGCTGTTTGTCGACATGCCCAGACACAGAGAGACCAGGACTGCCCGCAAAGAGGGATCCATCGTTTCCTACAGCGTTGCATTTATCTAAAAAGGATGACAAACCCATGTGCTTAAATTACTTTTGAAAAGCCGACAACACCTTTTGATGTGACAAATAGCTACTTAAATTCAACACAGGATATATCACTAGTGAAGTCACACAACCAGGATTTTGATAGTTAAAAGCAATACCAGTGAAATTCCACAACTCTCGATAGCTGATTTGAAATCCCATTCAGCACACACTCCTCTTTTTTAAAAGCTGCAATGATTGGAATGGTGAAAATGACGACCGTTTGGACTCACAAAAATTTGGAATTAGCACATGAGAACCATGTAGGCCCAATTATGAAATTACATGCTTAGTCCACTTTGTTGTCTAAGTGGTCACTTAACTCACTTAAATAAACCCTTTGCAAGTTTGATAATTTAAACTTTAAAAACTTTGCATAAACATTACAAAGTAAACAGAAACTTTGTGTTTTTGCATTTAAACACTCAGCCTACAGTAGAATAAGAACACTGAGTAACAAATCCAACATCGGCCTGTAGCCTCTAAGTAGAAAACAAAGCAGCCCAACAAAATATTGATTACAAATTGTATGAAATGTCCTGTATGATTGTGCACTCTCATTTCGATTTTCAATCCTGTAAGCATTAAGAAGCTTTAAGTGTTTCAGTATTTAAACATGCAGGCTGAGGCTACTTTAGAACGACAACACGGAGGTGTCAAGTTGCACTGATACTAAAAACACCAGTATTGCTATTATTTTTGGCATTCACATGGTACCTACGTATCGATTCTTGGGACATCCCTCATAGAGCAGTAGCAAGATATGGAGACTCTGTGAGTGGAGCGGTACAAGTGTGGGCTGTGTGAGAGACAGTTGAGAAGCAGGGTGTGGACAGTACTGGTGTTATTAATAAGTGACACTGCATAGCTTGAAATACCGGCCCGTGGCTCTGCAGACAGTGGCCCACGCTGCATTCAGGTCTATCAATCTGAAGCTTTTGCTTCATCAAGACAGTTGTTTTCCCCGCTTTCATTCCTATGCACTGTATAACAATGAATCAGTTGGCCTGAACCTCGAGCTCTACAAAGCACACACAGTTAACCCTTTGACCCTGATTACCATGGCAGCTCTGTGTGGATGTTATTTA
>OMKZ01016257.1:61996-73716 GCA_900302535.1 Neoniphon sammara | reverse complement strand
GCGGCCAGCACGGCGCACGACAGAGGCGGTGAGTGGAGGCAGGGGATGGATGGTGATGATGATGATGATTTTGATGATGATGATGATGTGATAAGTTCCTGTACTTTGTAATGTAATCAGATGCTACTGACGAAAAATCACCACAATACTCTATCGTTTACTAATTTCTCTTTATACCTACTCAGTATTGAGGCACTTGATCATATGGTGTAGGATTTTCTGTGGTATATTTTTTTTGCCCTGTAGTAGCTGCATGATGTTTTAATATTGTATTTTATAGTAGCCAATCCATTCTCTAATTTGTTGGAGTAGCCTACAGTACAACTTTTTTTTGTGAGGAGCATGAAAAACATAGCTGATGAAAAAAGGAGTAAAAAGAGGCGCGTGGATGCCCCAAACTCCTATGAAAACATCACAACTCACTTGCTTGAAAGTGGCCTTTAAACTATCCTCCCTCTTCTTCCTCCTCCTTTTTAAAGGGCACATGCACACACAAGTGGCAAGTGGTGTTTGGGTAAAAGCTGGCTCCATTTCAATTTCAGTATTTATCTTCTCTCATTTCATCAGCTTTTCTTGCCCCTTACAAAAAGACTGTAGCAATTCTTAAGACACATTTTAAAAAGACACCATAGAAATGTTACCGCAAAATGTTAAAGTATCATTCTCCTGCTATCAGTCAAAAATGATACTGCAGAAAGCCTACATTAGAAACATGGGAGATCATTACAAACTCACTATAGCCACAGACATGTTGGAGGCCCCTATAGGATTACTAATATTAAAGGAAACAGTCTATTTCATAGCATAATCCCCTCAGTGAGATCATAACTCTGCCCATCTAGCTGTGACATCCTCCAGAGACCATTACATGCCCATCACTCCGGCGAGATGAGGCAATGGTTAATCCAGCCGTGTGTAATGCACACCTCGCTGGCCGGCAGCCAGGCAGCCAGTCAGGATGAGAGGCTCCGACAGGCCCGGCAGACGCTGTTAGAGGTGCGATTGTGTGTCAGTGCAAGTGAATGGAGGAGTGCTGCCGTGCACAGGGAGCCTGCGATTGTGGCAGTTTGACTTGGGCTCTCTTGAGTAGCTGGACCGTGAAGTAAGGAGAGGAGGCGGGGAGTCAGGAGGGGGACGTGAGCCTTTCCCCTGTTCATTCATTCATCAAACACTGTCATGGAGAAGCATTGGGGGAGCATTGTCACTGAGGTGTATGGCGCTGTGTGAATGGATCTGGGCTTAGGTTACAGTGGAAGAGGGAAAGGGGGGATAGAGAGTGTGTGGTGGGGTGGGGGGTGGGGGGCACCCGGCAGCAGAACAATGCTGATAGTCTTACCTGTTGCACTGAGATAATCCTACTATAAACGTCTTCCACTGGTAAAGCTCTGAGTTTTCCTTGTGTGTGAAGTCCTGCATTTCTTCTGTAAGCCAGTTATAGCTTGGCTTCAAAAGGAGCCATATTGTCTCCCTCACCATCCTATATAAATGAATTTTCCTGCGGCTCACAGTTGAAAACAGAAACAAACTTGCCAGAGGCTGGTAAAGGGCTCATTACCAAGGGCTGGGCAGTGATAATCAGTATTATTGTGCCTCATCTTTCAGTACAATCAAATCATGATGAAATAATAATACTGAGTTGATATGAAATGAGACAAAATGAGACTTAAAACAGGTTATTTTAAAAGGATCATACTTTATATTGTCATGTGGTTATCAACTTGGCTGTTTGAGATGTGATTTTGTTAGCAGGTAGGGCTGTGATGGTTTTGCATCTAAACTGAAAACTGATTCTGCAGTCCTTGCTTCATCAGACTGTAAATGCGTGGTGCCTGCTGATTTCTTTTCTCACTCAAGTATTTTTTGAGCACGATGCAAAATTACAGTGAACACAGTGGCAACGCAGGAAATTCAACACTGCTTTTGATTAATAATGTTAGGCTTAATAACTTTTCCACAAGCTGCAAGTTGCACAAATTTACAGAACATTGGCTTTGGACAGAACTTGAATTGCTGAGTGAGTTCAATTTTTTTCAACCCAAACCGTGATACAAACACAGCTGTGGCTTAAAATCCAACAAACAGAGCAGTGAAAAGGTGAACTGCTACACCCTTTTTAGCAAATATATATTGAAATTGAAATAATTTCTTAGGATTTATTGTCAGAGTGTACTAATTAATATCTAAACATCTCTAACATGCATCTTTCCAGCAGAGCGAGGCCAAATTGGATGCAGAGAGCTGCGGTCCACCAAGTACATCTCTGATGGCCAGTGCACCAGCATCAACCCCATCAAGGAGCTGGTGTGCGCCGGCGAATGTCTCCCAGCTCAGATGCTCCCCAACTGGATCAGCAGCGGCTACGGCAGGAAGTTCTGGAGTCGCCGCAGCAACCAGGACTGGCGGTGCGTCAACGACAAGACCCGCACCCAGCGCATCCAGCTGCAGTGCCAGGACGGAAGCACGAGGACGTACAAGATCACGGTGGTCACCTCCTGCAAGTGCAAGAGGTACTCCAGGCAGCACAACGAGTCAGGCAACAAATTCGAGGAGCCGCTCGTGTCCCCGCCCCAACTTCTGCACAAAAACAAGTCCAAGAGCAAGAGGAGGCTGGGGAAGAACAGGCTGAGCGAGAACTGGCATGACACTGAACCCTGAGAGCGGGGTCCGAATTGCTCTTTAAAACCACCATGTACAGTGCAAGACTTTTGATTGGTGCAGAGACATGCTGACAACTTCCAGAGTTTGTAGTTGTGGATTATCTCTCAATGTGACGGGGACTTGATGCACGTGAAGCTGGTTCCTTGCAATGATGGGCAACTCTCAAGGGCATGCAAAGGACTTTTCTTGATATTTTAATCAGATAATGTGAACAAAATTGGGGCTCAGCTCTGCAGCACTCTGGAGCCCCAAGCCAACCCACATTGTCCAAGATGTAGCCATATGCATGCATTCCTATACTCTTTTTATATGCAGATGGAGATGTATTAGCCAGCTCTATAGGCACATAACACCAGGTAACATGACATGAAACAAAGCATCTCAAACATCAGCAAAATGTGTAAATACCTGTACATATATCAAATGGTTACTTGCCTTTTGAAGTATGGCCATGTGTATAAAATTTTACTATATATGATGTAATATATTTTCTATGGCAACATATGATAAGTCATGTTTTATGTTTAGTCATAATCACGGTGGCGTCAGCAGTGGTTGAAGAGTCCGCTCTGGAAAAGCTTTGTCATTGTTCATTGTTGTTATAACTTCATACAAAATAAATATCACTTTTTATCTTTTTGTTGTCATTGAAAACTGTCCAAGTATGGTCAAGAAAAACAATCTTTCATTCACAATCTGTTGTCGAAAGGTTATTGAGAAAAGCAGTGAAAACTGGCATGAAATAGTTTAAATGCACCAAGGACAACAATAAAAGTGTTGCATAATTCCACAATAGCAATTAAGTTGGTATCCGACTGTCAAATTAGTCAGAATTAGAAAGAAAAATAATTTTAGTGCTGGCTTTTTGAAATTACATGTAAAAAAACAAAAAAGTCCTTTAAGTTTACCATTAGTTTTGACCTGCTAATGAAAATGTGTCTTGACAGAGGCAAAATTGGTGACAAACACTATCTGATGTTTCTTCATTTCAACTTTTGCTAATATGTAAGAAATAATAAAATGATATTTTAATATTAATAGTACTGTAAATGTGTTTGTTTTATTTGGAGGATGATGCGGACCTCAACGTCAGTAGTGCAGTTTCCTTAGGAGGAGGTGTAGCTGATTTAGTGCACCTGAACGAGAGCGTCCCTGATATCGCGCGAGACTTCCTACTACAGGCGGCTTCTGCAATATGAGCGGTCCTGATATCACGCGAGACTCCCGATCCGAGGCAACAATGTAACAGCTGCTGTATTATATTCCAAAAGTGCGTCAAACTGCGCAGATGGCAGTCAGAACAAGACCGGAAATTTTACTTTCAAAATATATATTTGTAAACAAACTATATATACGAATGAATATACGTGTTATGGTCTGCAGATAGGGCATAAAAATCCCAGCAGACGCTACTCACATCTTAAACAACAAATTCCAACTCCTCCCATCAGCTCCAGCGTCCCCCGCTGCAGGCCGAGCTGTTTATTTGCACTTTGAATAAAACTAATGAACACCAAACAACTCTTCAGTTTTCTCTCCACCCACATTCCCTACTCCAACACAGCGTCTGGCTGTCCTCTCACTTCCTCTCATTTTATTTACTTGTTTATACAGGGTATTTAATTGTTTTTTGTTTTTTTCTTTCAGTCCTGCAATTAGTGGTTTGACTCTGGCTTCAGTGTCAGTGTATCTGCAAGGACAATAAAGTTTATCATTTCTTATTAGAGTGCACACAAAATCACATCAACTCAATCACACTTGAGTGGACTTGAGGCCCAGCTATGTAGCTTCTTGGAACAATTATATCCCTGGTATTATATTTCTGTGGGTTAAAATGGACAAAGTTAGTGGACATCCCTCCAAGTTGTCTGGAATAAATTTTGTTTTTGAGTGAATTCTTGGCATCTCTCTGTAGACATGACATCTTGAATTAGTCTATACTGCATGCCTATAAATACATGCTGTGAAAGGGACATTTGTGTAAAACACTTTCATTTGCAGAATTTCTTCTTAAACGTAGAGCATGTAAATCTGTATCTATGCATGAAGATCTGGAGAAGGGTCATGAACCATTTTAAAGAAACAACGTAACCAATCCACCACTCAATCAAAAACAGCAGTCTTTATAAATTGGAGAATGTACTTTTATGATTTTGTTAGGCACGCTGGATATTGTAAATAAATTACAATACTCAATTTCCAAAATGAAACTCTTGTAGGTGTAGCTGACTTTTTGTTATAGCAATCAATGCAAGTTTGGCATTACTTGTGTATTCTGACAAAGCACTGATATGATACAAAGACCATCCAAAGCAGCAACTTTTAGCCTGCAAGTTTTACTTGTATTGCTACTCTTGCAAACCTGATCCAATTGAGGTCTCAATGCCGACTGGTTGAGCAATAGAAACAGATGTATTTTAATAGGACAGGTGTGCAAGACAGGAGTTGGAACAGACTGGGAAACAGTGCTTGAAAGAAACTAGCATTTAAATAATTGGAAGTGATAGACTTAACTGCAATCAATTAAGCCCACAGAAACAGCACAATTATTTTCATTTAGTACTTTTTAACCTTTTCTAGAAAAGTGTGGATTTTATTGTGAAATTTATAACCGGAAGTATTGTGTTTCATTGTGGCTAGCTTGATGCTATTCTTTCAAATCCCCATCCACGTTGTCACAAACCTCAAGACTCCGCCCATTATCTCGGCGACACATGGGGATGTGACTGAACAACTTTGGGACTGACCTGCCTTGACCTCACACCAGTGAACTGATGTAAAATTATGCAGAAGGAAAACGGGGACGCGGACAGGCCTGGTGATCCCGGGCTTTTCCCAACCCGCGAGGCCGGGGTGAGCCACCACAATCCCGGGAAATGCACCGTAGACTTCCCGGTGTCTGTGGTTCTTCCAGCCGGTGGCACCGGGGAGAGGACAGGGCTGCAGACACCAAAACAGTTCTGCACGTTTCTCAATAGACCGCTTATAAGCTACACAATCGAGGCTTTCGAGAGGTAGGCAAATGATGTATTAGGACACGTGATGGGATATAATATTCCTTATCTGTCAGGAGCATATGCAGATAACAGGTACAGTGATATGGAAGTAAATATCTCACCAAAACAGGAGGGTAGGCTACTGTCCCAACTCTGTCTGACAGTCTGATTCGTGTGTCAGTGCAGAGAATTTGCATGGAGTTCATGCTATAAACATTTAGCATGCAAAGAGTGACTTTCATACTCCATAATAAGGGTCCTTTGGTGAGAAGGTGTTTACAGTATTGCCATCGCATGGTCAGCACATTATGGTAACAACTGGTGGGAGCAATCAGATGCTTCTCATATTTTGTGAGTGTCTATAGGGAAATTAATGCAGCAGAAACCTGAGAATAAAAAAGAGATGCTGTTTGTGTGGCCTGGTGATCAGAGAGAGGGTCCCATCAGGCGTCATAGCTTCAACTCTAAGAAGTATTTTCATTGTCCATTAACCTGTTGTTTATGTTTTTGATTAATCATCTTGTCTATCAAATGTCAAAAATGATTATAAAGGCCCATTACAAGTTATCAGGGCCAAATGGATCATAAAATTGCTTTATTAATCTGACCTTTTGCTACCCCCTCCCCCCAAAAGTTTCATTTTAATGTTATAAAACAGAGAAAAGCAAGCAAATATTAGTTTTTGTTAACCTGTTAACCTGTAATCTGCAAATATTTGGCATTTTTCATTGATAAAAGACTCAAACGCTGACTCGATTATCAGCTTTATCTGTCAGTCAATTAACTGACTAATTGTTTCAGTACTAGATGTCACGGGGCATTAAAGTCCTGCTGAAATGTGTTTGCTTTGCTACTACTGTAAAATGGCAATAAGATAATTAGTGGACATACAGCGTCTACACAGGTGTCTCTGCATACCTCCCCTGCAGTGCAGCTCTGGCCTGTCTGAATCATCACTTTATAAAACAGACGTCACTGAATGCCCGGTGTCTTCTGACAGGGTGTCATGGATCCAAAGCATCGCGGTAGTGGTTGCCAAAGAAAGCATGGACCTGATGATGGACATCGTCCAGCGCTTCCAGCACAGGAAGATCCGAGTGGTGCAAGGCGGCTCCACCCGTCACAGGTCCATATTCAACGGAGTCCGAGCTCTGGGCGAGGGGGAGGACGGGTCGCCGCCTGTCAAGCCCAAGGTGGTCATCATCCATGATGCTGTGCGGGTTTTCGTGGAGGAGGACTTCCTGTACAAGATAGCCATGGCTGCCAAGGAACAAGGGGTTAGTATTCATACAAGTTCATATCCCTGCAGCATTTTGCACCTTGCTGCTCACACCAAGCATGTTCAGACTCTGGAGTGTTTACTTCCTTATTGGTGTTGTGGGTATGAAGACACTGAAATCGACATCTGGTAAAGAGCAGTTCTTCATGCTTAGAAAGCCTGAGATAACAACCTGAAATGAATGCTCATGGCAGTTTCTTTGTTTTTTTAAAAGGATAGTCTGGAATTTTTGACTCATGGTTGTATGACCGGTAGCACCAATTGCACCAGTTGCATGGATGTAACCTCAGGCGGCGACTTGTCTGGATAGAGATCTACAAGCTTGGAAGGAGAACAACAAGTAGCAGCAAACAGGGTCAACTGACAAAAAAACATTGTAAACCACAACAAACATGACAAAAATATTTGAAGTATCCACAACAGAAGACATTATATTTTGTTTATTTACACTGCTTACTGGGTTGTGAGACTTACATTGGAGCAATTTTTTTTCTTTTTAATATTTAAGAACACCAGTATTACCATTCACTGGAGCCTGTTTGCATATTATTCCATCGCACAGGCGGCTGACAGGCTCCAGTGCGAAGTAATACCGGAGTCAACAAACAAAGTAGTTCCAATATAAAGGCTGGTCTGAAAGCGCAGAAAAGCAGCAAAAATACGCAAAACATGAATTCTTGAAACGTGTTTTGATGTGTTTGTTGTGGTTTAAATTTGAATTAATGAATTTATTTATTTATTTTTGTCAGTTGTCCCCGTTCGCTGCTGCAGTTGTTGTCCTTCCAAGCTGGGGCTGGCTTGCAGATCTGCAACCAGAGGATTCAGAGCCTGCAGTGATATCACTGCTGGTCAGTAACTCATACAACCTTGTGTCAAAAATTCCAGACTATCCCTTTAACTGGTACAAACACCAGAGAAGGTGAATTATGGCAAAGAGTGCGCACAAATCCGTCATGCTTAGCTAGTAACAGGGACTGGAACTGGACTTGTTATGACACCCCACTTGCCTAACTTCACCCCAGCACACACACACACACACACACACACACACACACATAGTCTTTCCATCTTTTCATAAGCTGTTTATCACACTGACAGATCTATCGCTCCCGGTGGTAGTGTTTGTTTCATCACTGATAAATGGAAAACATTCGCGGCCGCTGTCATGGCTGCTCTGACGAAGACACTTTCAGTTTTCTTTCATAACGTTGATTCACGACCGAGCCTCACTAGCTGGGAGAAGACGTTGTCGGATGCAGGTCGCACAGGTTATGAAAAAAAGTAAAGGCTTTTTGACATAGGGCCAGTTTTTATGGCGTGTCACTGAGGCCCACCCTGAGTGTATGTGTGTGTGTGTGTGTGTGATGAACTTTCACAGCATGCGGTCTGGTCTTCATTATCTTGCCAGTATCCGTGCTCATGACAGAGCGCCTGTCTCCACCAAAGAGCAGGAGATTAATTTTGATTTTAACAACATGTGTAACACGCAGAACACATGTTTGCTTTCGTTTCGTTTGCCCGCCCCGGCTCACTGGCGGCGAGCGCTTCTGGCACCGCCGAGGGTTTCGTCTTCAATCATGCTATGGTTAGATGAAAATATTATCACAGAAATGTTGATTATTTTGAATTTCCAAGGGAGCAAGAGAAGGTATTGTGTGTACAAGCTGGTCGAGACAAATTTATTGTTACTATAATCATGGTTGTGACCTGAAAGTAAGATAAGACAATGATTTTTCAAGATTATAAGCCCTGATAATATGGGAGATAAAACTATTGTACGGCACTTTGGCAACATCTTGAATGTTTCCATCCACAGCAGACGTTCAAAGTGAAAAGAAATGTTTTGTATTTTGTACTGAGTATTGCTGATATATGCAGTGTGTGTTAATAGTGGGTGTCAAAACCTTGACATGTGATTATAAATGATTAAATGTGCTGCTATCCTTTAGAGGTGGGAAAAATGTATTCACTTAAGTATGATTTTTTTTCTTCAATTTTCAGGAATGTTAAAAAAAAAACAATAAAAAACGTATTTTTTCCTGCTTATTTCACCAAGGCAGCAGGAGCTATCCGGCCTCTCGTCTCCACTGTGATAGCCACCACATCAGAAGGCTACCTGGACCATTCCCTGGAGCGAGCCAAGTACAGGGCCAGTGAGATGCCTCAGGGATTCACATATGATGTCATCTATCAAGCCTATCAGAAGGTGAGTATGTGCTCTGACGCTGACCTCTGTAACATCTGCAGCCGACGGCTTCTGTGGCTTTTAAGTGGGAACTATTCAGTCGTCTTTTCCTGCTATTCCCAGAAATCCTTATATCGCTTTCGTCGCCCTTATCCACAATAGAAGCAGCTACTAAGAGATGGAGCTGCAGCCAATATTCACACTTTTAATAATGGATGATTGGGATCAAAATTGCAGAGCTGCAGGAGCTGGTGTGGGAAAAGCAAGTTGGTCATGTGAAACGCTGATAGGTGCATTTTCTCTTGTTCATCCCAAACTTATTATTTCCATTTAAATAATGCAGTATCTTTTCAGGAAAGGGTTCTGTAGTGCATCTTTAATTGAACAATAAGTATTTTATTATTGTACTTTATTAGTGATTATGGGCACGATCCTGATAAAGAACCTTTAGACTTCTCTGCAGTGTTTATCGACACCTGTAATGACTTTGTGCAAATCTAAAAAAAAAAAAAAAAAAAAATCAGAGAAAATGGAAAAGACTGATAACTTGCTCCCTGGTTACCGTAGGGGTTGGCATAACAACCAGTGATGTCATGTTCTATGAGGTGAGATTTCCACTGAGCGAGGAAACATTAATGCTGGAGTCAGCAAGATTTTGATGTTAAAAAAAAAAAATTCCAACTTATTAGCCTAAAGCACAAAATGGGACTGCAGCAGAGATTGTCCCATACACACTGATTGAGAGGCTATATATTTGTCTGCGTGCTCAGAAGTAGTTATGGTGTCAAGTATGATCATTGGCAGGAAACCTTCTCCACCAACATAAAATGATGAATTGAACCTTAAGTGTAAATTCAAACTGTCGCCTAAGCAGCGGTGAGTAGCGCGCCGTCCAGAGAAAGCTGGATTCATCAACGCTAGATCTTTTGCCCCTCTCATCCTCTTGGTTTCCTTTGCCATAAAACATCACAGACCAGCCGCGTTGGCAACCATGATGTCAAGTTAGATTACTTCTGGGTGTTGAAATTCAGTTACCTCTCGCTGCTATTTGGAGCCACGAGCGTTTGAATTTGGCTATTGCACCTTTAACCGTCAAATTTTAAATGTGATTTGAATTCTTTTCAATGTGAAACATTTGATGTGTGCAGTGGTGATAAACTGTTCCAGGGGTGCAGAGACATTATGCAATGTAATTATTGGAATTAAGCAGTGCAGTTTCACCAGTATGTGACGCTGTGATGTTTATGAAAAAGTTATGAATAGGTATGGTCACTTGTGAACATTTCCACTGAACCAGAAGGTTGATAGTTCAAAGTAAACACCGCTGACAGTAAAGTGACCTCAGTGGCAGCCATTACAGAATTCCACCTTTATGCATTTATCTTCATCATTTCTTATTCTCTTTCTTGAATGTTCTACCTTGGAGCCAAGTATGTTGTACCTCAAACTTCTAGTAACTAACTAGTTACCAGACCATTACTGATGACCTAAAAGTGAGCAGGTGAAGGGTGAAAGGTGAAAGGTGAAAGGTGAAGTTCCAGCCCCAACAGTTCCTCTTGGGGCTGGAACAACACTGCAGCGTGAGTCCAGAAAGTATATGAGATTAAAAATGTATATTCTTTTCGTAATATCTGCCACATCTTGTTTTTGATCCGCGCTAACGGTTGCTGTCTCGACACTCGTTGCGCTCCTGGCCGGTCTGGAACAGGTTTCCCTCTCTCTGTGATCCCTCTAAGATTTCTACCATTTTCCTCCTTTTTGGTTTGTGGGCTTTTTTCCTAAATAAGCTCGAATTTGAACTTGAGCGTGAAAAGTGGAACTTCTACAACAGCTAAATCTGTAAATAGGACAAAATACTACAGCGTGGACCATTTGAGCAGCAGCTCCTCAGGCCTGCACTCCTCGAATAATTACTTTTAAAGGCATCTCAAATCTTATGAAATGACAGGTTGGTTGAGACTTATGCTGTAAATATTACGATGCCACATAGTGCCCCAAGATGACAAAGGGCTTTATGGGTATCATACATCATAACGGGCATTTACAGTCCTTCATTGTTCAGCAGATGTGCCAGAACCTGCAGGGTTTCATGCTGAGCAGTTTGCGGTGTGGATGCTATCATTTTCACTGTGCCTCGATTATGTCGGGGGGAAAAAACGACACACTTTAATGCACTCTGCCACTCTGCAGCAGATTGGACTTTGAACAAAAGGATTAGATGGAGAAAATGGTGAAAGAGCATTACATGGGAAGGTTATTTCAATTAATCTGAGTGGTATGGAGTGTTTAATATGTGTGCCTGGAGGATTGAACATATATATCTAATGATGCAAATGTGTTGATCTTGAACTGCCCAAGCTTTACTGGCAAGACTTCGCTAACTAATACAGTCCTCCTGAAGATGAAACTTGGGTTGCAGATTTTTTTCTGTATTTATTTTTCAGATACTTCAAGCCTTGCTATTTCAACCTTGACTCCATTAGATGTTTCTTTGGATAGCAGTGTTTTTGAAGGACACAGGAAGCTTTGAGCTAAGAGCTAAAATATGCCTCCAATTGGAGCCCCATTTGTCTGCAGTTATTTTTATTCCTGGCACATGACG
>OMKZ01016257.1:27584-61723 GCA_900302535.1 Neoniphon sammara | reverse complement strand
GAAAGTGTAAGGTGTCTGTCAGGTTAGCACTGTAGGACATGTTCATGAAAAATCTGCGGGAGCTGCACATTTGCAGCCTGACATCCATTGAGGCTGGCAGAACTTGGGGCTGAAAAGACAAAGGGGGAGACACTTTATCCAGTCCCCAGTGAAGGCTTTTGTACCAGGAGAAAATGCTAAAGGTTAAATTACCACAAGACTGAGAGCTTGTTTCTCCTGTAATTTCTCTCTTCACTTCCAGGGTCCCTGAGAAAGAAGACCCCTTTCTTTTATAGCTCGATAAAATATTGCCCAGGTATAATCTCAGGTAGCAGGATTTTGTCTTTGTAGTCCGTAAACCATATGAGCTCATCGCCTCAATCCAAACTTCTATGTGATCTCCAGAGACCGCAATCTGATTTCACCTGAGTTTTCCCAGCAGCGGCTCAAAGCATAAACATCTTAAATAAATGTCCGTTAGTACAATAAATATGTAGTGTTTCGGTGAGATCTTTCATATTGATATACAAAATAAGGCAAAAACAAAATGAGTAATCAAACCCGTGCATGCTCTCATTGTTTTTACATGTTAATGCTGCTTCTGTGGTGTGTTAATGCACTGTGTGGTGTTGCTGTTTTGTGTTTGTTGACATAAGGTCACACATTTTTTTTAATAACCTGCTCAGGGTCTGCAGAAGAAATTTAGCTTAGTGGCGAACTCCGGCACATTTACACTGATGTGGAACTGAAGTGTTGATTACTGTGCATTGTCCCTGGTAAAAAATAAAAATAAGGCTCAACGTTAGTGTGCACAACCTGTATAATCAGGTTGTCTTTTTATTTTTTTACTTATATTCCAAGCTTGCCTTCACCTGAAATCAGTTGAAATGATTTGCCGTCACGTGAACACAACTCAAGTCTGATTAGATCAATTAAAACCAAACCCGTATTTCACTGAAGTTGTTTCCGATGCGTAGTAATTGTCAGTGTGCAGAGATAATCATGGACAGCAGTGAGCTAACACAAGACTGTTAAAGACAAAGGAGCTTTCTGCATACTGAGTAGTTTTTTTAGAGGTATATTTACTGCACTTTTCAACCTGTGAAGGTCTTCTTCAGGCAAACACCCAGGCAAAGGAAATAAAAAGCTTATAGAGTGAAGCAACAACAAAATAGCACATGATTAGCTGATTATATCCACCTGTGACAATTAAATAATCCCATGTCATCTTGCGGTGCTGACATGTTAATGGACACTAGGGGGAAAGAACGTGAAAAAAAGGGAGATGTATCAGCTGATAAGTGGAGTAAACGATTCATAAAATGTAACCCAGCACAAAATTGCCAAGGTTGTATTGTTTAAGCATTTCATGTTGGGAGAAGAATGAAAAAAGATTTCAAAGGCCTTAAATCACACCGAGGAACACACTGAAGACCACAGTGAAGACGTGGGAGAAATATGTGAACATCAGTACCTCATTTTTGAAAGATTGTTGACTTTGGAAGGAAAAACCTCAACGGGGAAGCAACCAAGAAGCCAACAGCAACCATAAAACTACTGTAAGACAATAACTGTATGAGTCGAATCCTGAGTCGAGGACAAGGGTGGCAAGATGAAGGCCACTTCTCATGAAAAAAAACATCCAATCCCGTCTTAATTATGTCTAAAGACACAGTCAGTCTCCCATGATCACGTGGGAAAATGTCTTATGATCTGATGAAACCAAGGTAGAACTTTCTTTGAACTTAATTCCAAAAGATAAGTTTGGCGCAGAGTAAACATTTTCCATCATCCATATAAAAGATTATCTTCTGAGGTATCCTCTTAAAAACGTGGACCTGTTTCTCTTCAGTTGGGACAGGGGCTCTGGTCATGATAGAGGGGAAAAGCCTCCATAAACCAAGATCTTTTAAGAAATACCTGCAAAAGCAAAGTTCAAGTTACAGGAGAATTTCACCTTTCAGCAGTCTGAAGCACACAGACAAATAACCTGATGAATGACTGAGAAAAGGGAGTTTCAGTATAACCTGGGATGGTCCAGTCGGAGCTCAAACCTCAGTCCTTTAGAAAATCAGTGGACTGACCTGAAGAGAAGAGTGCACAGCGGGTCCCCTTCCTATCTCACGTGCTTGAAATATCTTGCAGATAAGCATGGGAGAAAATTCCCAAATCCAGATGTGCGAAGTTGACGGAGAACTTTTGCTACGAAATATTAATTGAAGGGAGTGGGCACGCTTACACAACCAAGGTGTTTTTCCATTTCCATACATTCTCAGAAATTAGAAACCATTTATTTTTTACTTGGATTGGCTTCTTACTGTATCCAAGTGAGGGTTTTTTCAATAGTTGGTCCAGCCTGAAAGCAATAAAAACTTTAAATTTCCCTGGTGTTCAGACAGTAGACTGTACATATCACTCCAGTCCAGTCCAGTGGAACAAAACTCCATGATGTGGTTGCACTGAGTGTGATGGAAATACATTATTGTCAACAATTGTCAACCGCCCCACGTCTCTTGTGTCTTCTCCACAGTGCAGTGAGTCAGACTTTGAGTTTGGCACCGAGTGTCTCCATCTGGCTCTGCAGTACTGTGGCACCAATGCCAAGCTCATCGAGGGTCCGCCAACACTGTGGAAGGTGAGCTAGCCAGGGGCCCAGTTGGGGTTTGGGGACGGCGGATCTGGTGACACTTTGCCAGCACAGCTGTATGCTCATTGCCGATTTATCATATGGGCACAGAGAAATCTCATATATCAAAAGTGATGAGCCCTGGCAAAAGAGGAAGCAGTGATGCATTTAATGTGACAGCCAGAATTGCTTTTTGGAAATTAGTTTAAAACTAAATGTACTGTGCTTAATCCTGTATCGGAACATGAGGAACTTGTAGCATTAAACCAAGTTGTTTTGTCCTCTAGGTAACCTATAAACGAGATTTGGCTGCTGCAGAATCCATTATCAAAGGTGCGTTCCTTCTTTATACATTTCCCATTACATCAGCCCCTACCCTGTACTTTGAGTTTATTACAGACTTTTTCATCTCGTTAAATCTATGTACATACATAAAGTATATGAATGTATATGATTACATGAAAGGCTAAAGGCAGTAGCTCTTCCCAAACAGGTTAATGAGCGATGTAAGTACCTTTTTAGAGATTGTTTTGCCTCTTTTTGTGAGGCAGTCTAGGGCTAGTATTAAATAGACCCCACTGAACCGAAATAGTGATTGTACTCAGAGGAAAAGACTCTTTGTAGCATTGTTTAGGTTGGTTAGCGCTGCCTGGGCGAATGCAGCCTGTGAATACTGTCGTGAGCAAGTCAGGACAAGGGAGTCTATCACAATCAGAGAAATGGAAATAAACACAGCCCTATATTTCACCTCTACCAGCACCTGGACTAACAATTACCTGCCTGACGATGACATAAGGTTCACAGTGATTATGCCCAGAGCTTCTGATGTGAATGAATTCATTGTGTCTTTTTGGAGAAGACATGGAAAAAGTTCTCACATCTGTCAATATGACAAAGTGTCAGAGAGCGTCTCTCTCAGTGTGTGTGTGTACATGAATGTGTGTGCGTGGATGTATGTATGCACGTTCCTCTGTGTATCTTGTAGAGGCGTGTGTGCACATGAGAACTTGTATCCGCCGATTTCTCAATAGATGGCTTTCAGGTGATTTAAAGCAACCTCTGGCGGCCATGTTGGAGCTCCTCACCACTGGTGGCTGTGAACACCTGATTCACAGATTCAAAGATCATTTCATAGACATGGTTAAAGTCTGTGCTGCTTTGGACCAAGAAGAGATCATTCTGCAAAAGATTATATCTGATCAATTTTGTATTTTAGATCATGAGAAATTGCCATCTAGCTGACAGTTTGGCCCACCTAAGGGTTTTCCATTTTTTTCCCCCAATTCCTTGTATGCTATAGTAATGCGTCTAAGGCTGGGGTTGCTGGGTAAGTGAAACTGGGTAGCATGAGTAAGCCTGTGATGTCTTTGCTATTGATTTTCATGTGTTTGTTTATATTTTACGTGATCGCCCATGGCTATCTATCCGTTCCTCAGCAGAATAACAGAACTGGAGGGATTTGCACGAAACATGGTGGAAAGATTGGTCACGGGCCAGCAAAGAAGTTAATGACTTTTCGAGCCAATCAGCCTCAAGGGGGTCGTGGCAGTGGGCGGGGCTTAGCACAAACAGGCGTATTTTCCAAATGCGTTGACTTGGCATCACCAAAACATGTTGAAACAGTTGGTTGTGGATCAAGGTGGCACTGGCCACCTTTCCACACTAACTGGCTGAAAAGGGCCTGAGTGTCCTATGACAGCAACATTGACTAAAGGGGCGGAGCTTAGCACAAACAAGGCTGTAGTTTCCAAACTAATCCATGTAACATCATGAAACCCAGTGGGGAGGCTTGTCATGGGTCAACGCGGCACTGACCAACTTGACATCAGCATTGCGGAAAGGGGGCGGGGCTTAGCACAAATAGAGTTATAACCGTCTGTGACCTTGGCTGCGGTGCCTTCTTGTTGACTAGTTAATTTTAGTTTGGCTCATTTTCTTGTCAAGTCCTTTGAGACATGTTCCTGATGAAATGTTATATAAATAAAAATTTTGAACTTGAGCACGGGGTTTTAGTGGTTAGATGTTAGCATTAACATCAGTTGCTTTTTTATAGAAGCCTGCTGGCCAGCTAGCTACATGACAGAGCCCAAAAACAACAGTTTTTTCCGTTAACTGAGCTTAGTCTGCGCACGTTACAACTCGTAGAGCTTTGGAGACAATAGCAACCTAGTTGGTAACCTAGATTTAGAAAGAAATCTAATTTATCAGATCATTCTCTTTCAATTGTAAAATTGCTTGGTTGACCTACATCCACACCACATCAGTTGTTTTTAGCTGGTCATGTATTTAACCCTGATTTGCACGGACCTCCATGATGGCTGCCAGACATGGTTGCTGAGAAATGGGCTGTGAGAAGTTTTACCTTTTTGTACTCAAGCACATGGATGCTACCAGTGCTGAAGAAATAATAAGCATTGCTCTCTAACAGAGGTTTGCAGCTGACCAACGTATTGTTATCTTTCAGAGACCCTGTCGCGGTCAGCCTGCGCCGTCACAGGTGGATCTGCACAGGCTTCGGTGCTGGCTGATGCACTCCAGAAGACTATGGGAGCCTTGGAGATGGTACGAGTGTGATAATGAGTGGTTGTGATGATGATTATAATGACAACGATGATGATGACAGCACTACTGAGGATCTTCATGGGTTTACCATGTGTATATCCCCCCTCTCCCGTCCTGTACCTCGAATCCCCCCACAAAGCCATGTGAGCTCCACTTGGGTGGCCTGGTGGTGAGACTTGCCATCTGCGGTCAGACCTCTAATGGAGCCTGTCTGGGACATCCACACTCTGCAGCCCTCCTCCTCCTCCTCCTCCTCCTCCATCTACAACCTCCACCTCTCACTCCCCTGCACGAAGGAGAGCAGATGGCCGTCATATTTCCCGTGCCATGGGAATTTCCTTGATTAATTGAGTGTTTAGTGATGAGCTCTTCCCTCCTCCTGCTGCCACCCCCACAGCTCAGTCAGAGTTGACAAGCTCCCAGTTTCCCACACCGTCCCACCACAGTGCGTACCCTTCCCTTTTGCTGAGAGTAATTTTTTTTTTTTTTAGATGATGCAACTTCCTGTGCTGGCTGAGGACCACATTGCACACATCCTCCATTGTTAAATCAGTGTTAATAGTCGATGGAAAACGTCATCTGTAAGTGAAACAGAAAGGACGGACATTGTAAGATATTGATTGTGACAGCACAGACCGCTTAGAGGTTGTCGAAGCACACTTGTTGCAGTTAAACCGAATAAGAAATGCTCTCCCCTTCCTTGACAACAACATTTGAGGTGCCCTTGAGCAAACCACTTAACCGCTAATTGCACCAGTGGAGTTACTCACTGGCCAGCAGAAGAAGATTGTGGTCATACTGGGCAGCTCTTAGTCATATAACTACATCAATGTGAAGCAGGGCGACGACTTTCCCTGGATTAAAACAAGGATGAAACAGGAATCAAAGAAATCAGAAAACTAGGAATTTGTTAATTTAACAACGCACCTGACATTGACATACATTTGTGAGCGCTAATGTTTACTAGCTATGTTAGCTAATATGTAAAGAACAACAAGACTATGATGATTAGCCGCTAGCTAACGAGCTGTGATGGTCTAAATGCAACAGAAATGGGGGAATTTTCAGTTCCCTGTCAAAAACTGAGCAAAAATCCACCATGTCTATCCAAATCCACTGAGACATCCGAGTTGTATATTTAGAAATGCAATCAGCTCAGGGTGTGTCACCTCATCTGAAAGAAATTTTATGGGACTTGTATTGATATTTAGTGGGAGTGAAGTTTTAGGAGTAAAAAACTTTTGATAATCATGTTAGACAATATTTTTTATATGGATAAACTATGGCTGTCAAATTATCACATTCATTTAGATTGATTAATTATAGGAATATTAACCTGTAAAAAAAAATAAAAATATGCATATAATTTAATGACCTCTGACCCCGTTGGTCACACATTTCTAACTGTTCATTGCATTAGTTGCGTGTGTGTGGCCGCAGCGTGATGACAGCAGATGACAAAACTCTGCTTGCCCTCAATGCTTTACTCATCTGCCACAATAATGTAATGTAATCTATACTTTTTTTGACAGCCCTAATAAAAACACACCTTTGTGTTAAGGAATCATGAAATTTAGTAACTTAGTAAATTTTAGTAACTATTTAATGATACACTGTATTAAATTATCTGTAGCACTTTTAATTCAGTATCACCAATACTGAATTAAAAGTATTGCTGGTAATATCCGCCAGCAGACATATCAGTCAGGCTTGTTTCAATATCCCCTAAATTGAATTGTCAGTGCATTTTACTGTTTATTCACTTTAAGAGTAGTGACCCATGCTGACATATTGGCCCCACATGGCTTCATGGATTCATGTTTCCTGGATAATCCTGATGTATATATAATCCCTGGGTGTACCCACTGACAGTTGGAAGGGGGCGGCAAAGCGTGCAGCATCCCGTGTTTCCATGTTCCGCCGTGATCCAAACAGTTCATCCTCCTTTTAACTCACTCCAAGTCCTTCATCAGTGGGTGTCAAACAGGCGGATCTCGCTGTCTCGGCGCTGGACTGGGCCCCAGAGACGGATAGGGGTCGGTGTCTGCCGTGTTGGATCGGAAGATTGGAACCATTCCCGTCTGTACTCAGGTGGCCGGTCGGGCTGTGTTTTCCGGTGCGCGTGGTTGGGACCAGATACATCCTTTTCAGAGGTTTTGCGAAGCAGCAGGAAGGGAGGGGGAGATGAAAGGAGAATGGAAGAAGCGGAAGATCAGGAATTACCTTTGTCCTAGTGCCATTAAGTGAACCTAATACAGGGATAAGTGAGGTAGGGCCGCCCAAGCTGGGCTGAACACTGACAGTACGCTTCACTGTGTTTGCAGGTGGATGATTTGGCAGCATGCATATATGTGTGAGTGTGTGTGTGTATGTGTGAGACACACACACACAGTGAGAATATGATTAGGGAATGCTCTCAGCAGGATGTTGCCCCAGAGAGGGGGTTGAAGTAACACAAACAGATGTGCTGTCATATGAAGATTTGAGGCAATGTAAACGCATATTTACAGAGAAACACATTAATGAAACAATTTAATGCATAATAAAAGAGAAAAATTGTCATGTAAGCAACTAAAACTTTTACCAAATTGTAGCAGGATGCATTTTTTTTCAAGGGAGAGGTGTTTCTGATAGTCATTAAACAACCTGCGAAACAATTCACTCATCATTTTCCAACCTTTCCAACCTTTTTCTAAAGCATACCATGCTGTTTTACATGTTGGGATGCATTCTTTCTACATTCTAGGCAGCTATTTGTTACCATTAATCTCTCTACAGTATCAAAAATCAACCTGCAAAGACTTGAAATTTGCTGGAGATAAATCCTCCATCACAGTTAACGTCCAGCCGGCATCACTTTATCGTTGTGTGGTAATTTAGTTTAATGTACACATTGATTTGAATAGTCTACCCATCTTCTGCGCGCTCACATGCTGGTGGGAAGCTCCAACATCTGGCATTTCAAATTCAGCTGCCATACTGCATTGCATTTACACACTTTTTAAGTCGGAAGATCAAATCCAGAAGACAAAACGACAAGCAAATATGGACATCGTGGAAAGGATGATGTGGACTTGGCTTCTTCCTGCTTTAATAAAGTTACGATAGTTTTAATCTAACTACCAAGTAGAACATTTGTTTTTCCGATTTATCGATAGTACATGAATGCACCTTATGTCCAACTCGGAAACCCACATCATGGAGTCTACATTCGATGTTCCTGAAAAAAAAAAAGATCATGCAGGATCGTGCAGGATAGTAATTGGGCTACAACATGCAGAAACACCAGTATGTTGCTTTAAGGTGTATGTCAGAGGAAATCTCTCATTTTCTTCAGTCTGACTAAATTCTCAGCATCTTTTGGTTTCTCCTTCATGTAATTCTCTGAATGTTTCATAAGGACTCAAAAAAGAAATGATGTGAATTCCTTGCAGTCCGATGCTAAACTGCCTTTACCTCAGTTAAGTAATTATTATACATCATTTATTCAAAAATCTGGCCACAGTGCATTTTGAACAAAGGCTAAACTGAGACAAGTGCATGCTTTATGAGCACATAAAGACATAAATGGAGGAAGGGAGGATTTGATTAAGACTGGCCACATCACCTCCTCTGCACACTCTCCTTTATCACCAGTCCTTTGAGCTTGATGTATGATAATATTCTCATATCAGCCAAGATCAAAGAGAATCCTCAGACACATGTATCAACTTACTGAGTTTTCTTAACGATTAACCTCAGCCTATAAGAGGATCTGTCATTCAGACAGCGAGCAAGAAGAATGGCTGAATAGCAACCAGGCCAGGAAATTAGCTTTTTTTTTTTATCCATTGGCCACAGTAGCTGGTGGACTCCAATGTTCACTAGCCATTTTCAATAAGTTACCAGGCAAATATGTTTTCTAGAGGACCAAAAAGGACATTTAGCTGGTAGCTGGTGTTCATTTCCCACTTTGATGGAGACACAGCCCAGTGGAGTTGCATAAATCTATCAGGCACACTTTCTGTCAGCTTGAATGTCAGTTTGAGTAAAAAAAAATGGCATATACATTCATAATTTTCCAATTACTTATTTTAATAATAATACTATTTTTTTAACACCACATTGTTTTAAATCAGGCCCATCCTGCTCCGAATGACTAAAATGGAGCCATTTCTACCCTTAACACATTTCATATTCATATTAGTGGGTGGTTTCTTGCTGCGCTGAACTTTGAAACCTTGTTTTTCCTCTGTCTTTTGAGTAGTTTGGTCCTTGAGCCTGTATGACTTCTTGGCTTTGCAGGCCATGCCTAAATTTAAATAAACATTCCCACTCTGGGATTTCATGCCCAACCTGGTTTAGATCATGTCAGTATTTTTTTTTTTTTTTTTTTTTTTTTTTTTGCAAATCTACATTTCGGACTGAAATGGTTTTCCTCCTGAGGCCATAGGCAGTTATCTTTCAAGACCAATTAACCCTCCAACATATGTTTCCTATAACCATTTCATATTTCCAATTTCTTTTGTTATTTTAATGGGTAATACAAGTGTATCTGAATGTCAGACTCTTGACTCTGGATGTTTGTTTCTGTGTTTATTTCCTCTGCGTGTGAAATTTTAGTACTGGGGAATAATTAGAGACAAAACAAAGATGAATGCAGAACGGACATGGTGGACATGGCATGCTATCCGGTTGGTTGCCTCATGTCACTTGTATGCCAGGGTCGAATCAGAATGGAAAGATCAGCAGCTGAAATGTCCTGGTCCTCTGAGCAGAAAAGCTTTTACGATTCTTGGCTGTACACTGGTCTTTGACTCAATTTGCAGTGTAATGAAATTTAACTTGGCTTGTGTAGGGTCCCTGTTCCCGGCTTTTGCATACGACTGGATTTTCCTGCCAGTTCAGGAGTATAAAAGAGCCCAGAAACGGTTTCTTTTTTTATCTCTTCCATTTGTTCTAATAAGCCTCTGATTACCGTTGATGGAAATAAGCCACTCAGTTGCGCGCTCCCTGCTGCAAGCGCCGGAGTGTATTTGATTTTTATCCCTCATCCCTAATCAGAAAATGATTCATGACAGGAAAGCAGGTGGGTGTACTCTCGAGCTAAATGACTGAATAAGTGGGAGAGAAAAAAAACAGGAGGCGGTTGACCTTTGCGCAGTGAAGTCATTCCGCCGCTCGGCATCAGATGCAGTTGGGCCTTGGTACCGCAGCACCTGCTTTAAGCGTTATGAAACGAGGAGTCTGTAACAAGCAGAACGTCAACTCAGAGGACGCCTAATATAACATCAGGGTGCTCTGTCTTACAGGAGTTGGACGTCATCCCAGACGTGATGGGAGACAACGCCAGGTATCTGTTAAAAGACTGGAACTTCATCCAGGTTTCTGTAAGTTCCCATTTTAAGGACAAATTTCTGAGAAATGAACACGCGTCTACGTAAATACTCCATCTGTGTAGACTGCAGAGAAACCGCACGTAACTCTAAAGACTTATTTTTGAAATTCAAGGATACTCCATCTTGCTATTCATCATGGAGAAAATAGAAAAACAGGAATCTTGGCTTCAAAAGCTCATATGCATCGTTGAATGCAGCAGAAATGTTTGACCCCCGCTTTCTTTGATCTTCACAGGTTAACCGTTCATGCCTGTCTGATGTGGAGGCCATAATGACGGCTTTGGGGGCGGCGAATCGAGCTCTTCTCTACCCAGTGGTCGTCATTTGGGTAAGGTCACATAGGGATGCAGTAGGTATGATAAGAAAAGCCACACATGAATTTACATATCCCAAGACTGGTCCATAACCCCCGCCAAATGGTGGAAAGTGAGATTTCCCCTTCTCTCTCTGCTCTCCTGACTGTTTCCACTCATTGTCGTGAGTTCGCCGTGGTGCTGTTGTTGTTTTTTTTTTTAAGGACGGATCTGTAAGCCAGTCAAGAACAAGGAATGCTCTGATGTTGGGAATTGCAGGAACTATCCAATGTCAACGCTTCAGTCAACAACGCAGCAACGCTGGCATGCAGAGTTCAAGGGAGAAAAATAATTCTTTGAATTCTTAAAGAACATCAGAACATTTTTTGTTTATTTGTTTCTAATTTTGGGTCCGTGCCCCAGTGCATGCCAAATGCATGATGACACGACCGCTCTCTGTTGTGTCTCCAGTGATTTTTTTTCTCAAACAGCTCCAAGGTAAATAGTGCAAATGTCACACAGTATAACTCGATTAAATGCCTGCCTTGAGTGGTGTTAGCCGTGCTGGCTTTTCAATTAAGCTCTGAATTTTTCATTTTTTATTTTTTATTTTTTCCACACACGTGAGGTTTCATTAGTACAGGATAGACTCGTCTCTGTCCTGCCAGTGGGAAAGCATTTGTGTAAGTTTTATTCCCATAACCTCCTAATCATTTCTTGAGATGTTTAGACATACAGTGTGCAAATTATCTACAACACACTACTTAAATAATAACGCATAAATTCTTTCACAATGTAGTTTTTGCTCTCTCACTGATTGATTGATTGAACAAAATACAGAACACAGTTTAGTCTAAATTCAGTTCATGAGAGTTTATACATTTGCTGCCTTACTGTCAGATTAGTGTGTACAGACTTGGCTAAGTAGCCTCCAAAATGTTAGATGTGGTGCCACAGGCCATATCAGGTATTACCATACATTTCGTCTCCTTGAAAATCTACTTAAAAGCCGGCCAGTGTATGAACCGCCAGGTCTGTGTGTTCTGGAAGTGGACCGAGGCACAGCTAAGCATGTCTCAGTATCATTTCCCACACTTTGAATGAACTTTTCTTTGCATGTTCATGAATACAGACATCTGGCACAGGACGGATTTGGTTTCTTCGAGGTACATGTACAACACGGCTAGCCAAACCTTTTTTTCCGCTTGTAAAAACGTCACCTGTAGTCCACCTCGGGTCCCCTGAGGAGTTCTGTTGCTGTTTGGAAACCCTACACCTCCCAGGAGAGCGCCTCGGCTCGGCTTCGCTTACTGTTCAGTCTGCTTCAAACGCCAATATCCGCCGCACAGCGACACGGACATGCGAGCTCACGGAGAGAGAAAACTAAAACAAACTGATCAAATCTGAACCCAAAAAGAAACATTTACTTTTAAATATTTGCAAAACGGCTGCTTTACCCTTTAAATCAGTTTGAAAATTGACCTTTTCGGCTAAGGCACAGTGCAAACGCCAAAACAGCACAAGGTAATAAGTCAGAATACACGTGGAGAGGCAGATTTCTGCTGCCGAGAATTTGTTCTAGAAAACGGCTCCCAGTTCAATCACTGCAAATGTCACGCTGTGTTATTCGATTGAACCTTTGCCTTGATTTGTGTTAGTTATGCCAGGTTTTCAATAAAGGCTAGAACACATAGACACACACAAAGCTTCACACATGTAAACACAATCTGAAGCTGGGGTTTGACCCATATTTGGGTGGGATTGAGTCCCTGCCACACCAGAGCGAAAGGATATCTGAGTTCCCACAACTTGCTCTGTCAAAGTTCAGCTGCTCTGTTCTGTTGTGTTCATGTGCCGAAATGCTGATTTGACTGGCGTAAAGTACAAAAAAAGCAAAACTATTAACTTAACACATGAACTTTACTTCTTACTCCCTGGCGAACTTGATTTCATGGTCACGTCAGAGTGCGCGTGAATGCAGTCTGGGAGGACGTGGATATGAGACTCGAAACGTGAAGCAGCCCCTGAATTTCACGGTCATATGTGATGTGGCTCAGTTCCGCGGCAAAGTGTTTTTGGGGGGTCGTCAGGATGGCATGTGTTGTTGTTTACCATGCGTCTCCTCGGTGCTCTGAGGACACGATCACATGGTAGTAATCAGTGGAGGGGTAATTGAGTTTCGAGTAGGTGACAACCTCTTGGTGGCGGCAGCCTCGGGGCGGGAGAAGCAGCCTGGTGACCGGAATGTCGCTGTTTCAAATCTCAAACAGCTTGGGAAAATTTAGAAAAGTGGATGAGGGTCGCTCGGCCCTCCCCCGCCTACATATACTTTTGATGTGCCCTGGAGCAAGGCACCATGTTTTCGCAGTTTGGGACTGATTTTGCGATGCAGGATTGCAATTTACTTTTTTAGCATAACCATTTTCTTTCAACTCGTCCCGTCTGCTTCTACTTCAGTCAGTGATTTTCCAGAATGACACGCAGCAGCTGCTAGAAAACGAGCGTGAATTTGTTGCTTTCAGTCAAAGGTAGGTTACGGGCATCGCCTCTTAGCTGGCTTGCCAACTAGTTTGTGAACATCTGGGTATGTCTATGATTGCAACCATGCACCCTCCTCAAAATGCATGTCTTGCAGCTGCACAGCTTACTGGTCTGTTGAGGCTACAGAAATCGGTACGTCTGCCTCTTCTTGAATGGATTTCTCCTTGTATCATTGTTGAACACCAGTGCGTAAAGGCGGGTCTAGAAAGAAGTCCTTGTTTTTTGAATGCGAGGGACTGACACTAAAACCTGACATTACTGATATCAAACCCCATTGTAGCTGTGCTGAAAATATCTGAGTGTGATGTCATGTCATCTACAATCAGCCAGTTATCCATGGGAATAAGAAAAATACACCACCAAACAACAAAAGGGCCTTGGATATGCACAGTATTGTCAGCAGCTGGTTTAAAGTGTTTTAAAGTGTTTTTGGATGGATATTTCCTTTAATCGTCCCAATAGAGCTGCTCAGGGGCCAAAAGAAGAAAGGTGTGGTTTTACTGGGAACTCCCAGGTGTGAATGTGTGAAATTCTATGAATACATAGCGTGCCTTGTCAGCCAAACTTCCCTGGCTAAAAGTTTACAAGAAAAAAATCATCACCATCTTTAATCACTTAATTGGCGCTGATGCCATGTGTGTCGGCGTGTATTGTGGATCTCATTGTCACTATTTCTCTTCATAAATGTCACGAAAGCATCAGTGTTTAAAAAGACTCTGATTCTTGTGAAGTTACACAGTCTAGACAAGCCAACCTAGGGACAGTTTAATGCTCGTGGAGGTTTGGCTCCTCCCTGTGTGATGAATGATGAGTCTTCAAGTTGAAGTTTGGTCCGTGATGACTGTAAGTGTCTGATTGACTAATGTATTCAAGCATAAGTGTTATAATTGCATGTTTAGAGCAGATGTCTTGACACATTTGATATGTTTCTCATTACTGTCACACCTCACTGCCACACATTTTTAAGGATGTATGACACAATAATTGGAGCGAATTAATCGTGAATTAAGCCTCTGTCAGCAAGGCCGTTATGGAAATCGGTTAGGGAGGGGATACTCATACAGACGACACAGTAATGGGAACCAATGTATCTGGTTTGTTATGCCTTAATTGAGGAAAATAAATGCCAGAGGCCATAAAGATTTACAACTGAATTAGAGTTATTATAGCTTTAGACAGGACTGTGCATCAACCAACCTCTGTTTACTCTCAACACAGCAATGCTCACGCTTCTCAGATCCTCTCTGAATACCACCTTAAATAAACAGGCCTATTGAGTTGCAACATGTTTAAACGTCTGCTTGAACAATGAGCTGTAATTGCTCCAAAAGGGGCCATAATTGCTGTTCTGGTAAGAGATTCCCACCATTGGCAAGCGTTTTCTGATTGGGTGCGGTGGCGTTTGTTTTGATAGGTGCATTTAAACGACTCAGATGGGCTGTCCGTCAGCGGGAGGATGGCAGAGCCTGCAGCAATCATGGACCTGGCCTCTGCAGCCAAGCTCAGAAATATCCTCCTCTATGGCATCCAGCTTCATCGGTCAAAGGTGAGCACCTTGTCTTTTTGCCCCCACTTTATCCCCCCCCTTTTTTTTTTCTTGTATTCCTAAGATATTGCTGAAGTGAGCGTGAAGTTGCCCTGGAATTCGCATTTGAGAAAAGCCAAAGAAAACAGGATGGGAAATGTCTCCTAAGTGTCTTGTTCCAATGTCTTGTCATGTATCAATGCTTCAGGCAAGGTTGCTGTCTTTTATCACACTCTTGTACATATTAATATATGTGCAGGCAAGGGTGTGTCCATACGTCTGCCGGTGTGCATGCACATGTGCCAGCTGGCGTGATGAAGGTGGCATGATGTCAACTTTTAACCTTCCACCGTATGCATTGTCAGGTATAGTTTGAATTGAGCACAGGAGGGATGAATGGGATCTAGAGGCGCTTTAGATCTAAAACACCATGCAATTCCACCACCACACGTGTAAGCCGGACCACAGCCGTGGTTAAGCTTCGTGTCATGGGAATCTTCTGCAGGGTGTTTGAGGTTGACCCGCCAAGTGTTCGCTGGAGTCGTCAGGGATGATGCGGTTGACCTGAAATCCATAACTGACTGCTCAGTAATTACAGGATTATACGAGATGGAATAATTCATCTTGCACAACGAAAGATGTCAGGATTCGTGCTACCCAGGCAGTCAAGTCGAATCACAAATTTTTGGCCAGACATGCACAGCAAACCAAAGACAAACTTTGAATATTCATTGTATTGTTGGCCTAAGTATGACATCCTTCATGATTTATGCTTATGACTGACTGCAGCAGTGTGACGAATGAGGGCTCTTGGCAGCCTCATCACTTCACAAATCAATGGTAAAAGCCTCTCTGCCCCAGGCAAAGCGAAGTTTGAGCAGGTTGGTTTTACATTCTCCTGCCAATGTCGGCGTGGAAGAAAATGTGAACGATGAGCTGAGGAGGGAGGCCCAGTCCTCGCCATGGTCAGTGAGTCGGCAGTGTGCGTTGCGCCTTGACGTCACCGGATTTTCTAATTAAAACGAGGTGCTTCATATTCTCGGCGGAGAGGCACGCGATACGTCAGCGCCTCACATATGAGTTTGATTCCTCTATCGGATGTTGCACACCACGGTTTTCCTCTGAATTATGGAGAGCAACGCTGTTAATTAGTTATCCTGCTTCAACTCTTCTGAGAGCAAAGAAGAAAGGGGAAGGGAGTGGATGGAGATAATGTATGTTTCACCATGATAAAAAGCTTATCGTTATGAGATAGTGGAACAGCAGAATACGGCCTTGTATAAATCACTCTGTTAGGTTTTTGTTATAATGAGGATAATTCTTCCCAGATGGCCTTATTCATACTTGTCGAGATGGTTGCCAACACTTCCTTTGTCAGCCATGGCTATATATATTTATGAATATTGCTCACAAACTTTAAGTTTATGTGCTATTTCTTTGGTTTTATAGAAAGCAGACAATAGGCAGTAAATAGTATTCATGTACATACAAAAAAGTTTGAATCGGCAGGCAGTCTGATAGGTGTGTGACGCATTACAGCTATGCTGATGTTTAGCTGCACTTCATCAGAAATTAAATAGTTTTCTCTACTAAAAAGATTTTTCTTGCTTTCTCTTGTTTTTAAACTTAAATAGGTGCACTACTTTGAAGAAAACATCTCAGTTAACTTGCTTTGGCAGTTGTATGAAAGCCCTTATACCTGAGACATCGTTTAGTAATGTGATTATGTATACAACATGATGCAGCAAGGTATAAGGCACGGCTTGGGTGTTTTTTTTTCCATGAAACTCAGCTTTTTATTATTTCCTGAGGTTGTTATTATTTTCAGTGTAATCACTACTGGGTTGACTGACATGTTGTGGTTGCACCATGACAAGAGACTCTGGATTATATTTTCTGTTCCCTGCAAAGAAAACTAAAGTTTTCCTGTGTTGATGTCTCAAAATCCCTTCTTGAGAGAGGCCAAAAACAGACATGAAACATTTTAGTTTTGTCACTGTCCACTCTTTTCAAACTGTTCAAGAGGAACGCCACTGAATTTCCGTATTCACATGTTTGTCCTGTGACTTTCAGGTCAGTACAGTTCAGTTTGTATAGCAGTACATTCACTGTGTTCAAATTAGTAAGCTGTTAACTATTTAACCAATATTGCTTGAAAAATGTGTGTGTGGGTGTGTGTGTGTGACTGTGTCTCAGTTCCAGCACCATTGAGAATGAATTAACATTAACTTTATACAATGGAAAATAAGACGTTAAAAGCTCTTGCACAGATTTTACAAGAATTTTGTGTAGAAAGTATTTTTTTTGTGTGTGTGCAGAAATGAAATAAAGCTGTTTTTGTTATTTAAGCCCAAAGAAACACACTGTGAGACCGTTCTGTCTTAATGACATCCTAAAACATGATCCTCTGCGCTTTGGCTTTTGGAAAGCGTTTATCATGTTGTCAAACACTGACCATACTGCCCTCTGTCACAGTAATAACATATGAATTCCTGAATGGTACTCCAATTAAAGCTTATTTAAGAGTTAGACTTATTTTTCTGAAGGGCTCTTCTCCGTGAAGATGTTTCTTTGTACAATATAATGGCTGAGATCAGGGAAGGAAAACTGGCTTTTTCATCAACTGACCAAATTGGCTGGCGGATCCAAGACTTCACATGCCACTTAAACTATTTCATCAGTGAAAGAAAATGGAAATTACTGTAAAAATTGATGGTTGGTTACCTGCCAGACCAGTAGACCAGAAATGAACCAGCCATGATCATACTTTATCAAAATCTGATCTGTGGTTAGTGTCAATTTCCCGCCCTGACCAGATTTTAAGTTAATTTATTTCTAATTTGCACATACCACATTACATTTACTTTTCAGATAAGCCAATCTTTGTGTTGTTTTGCTAATAAAACACACTTTCCATGTGTTTTTCATTCAGGGTTGTTGTTTTTTTTTTAACCACTTGTGAAAAGTGATTTTTGTTGTAAAAACACTGTCATTTGATAAGCATCAGCAGCCAAACTGGTAAATACAGTGTCAAGTAAGTGGAACAGCCTTTTCTGATTTTCCCAATCTGATGTCCCCTTCTATTTCTGTAAGTGTAACTTTTGTTATTGCGTACCACAATTTCCGGGGAATGCTTTTTTTTTTTATTATGGTGATTTCTACAAGAGACATCTGCCTGTGTTCCTCAGTCACTTTTGCTAGGTCATCTTAACTGCACAAAATGAGTGATATATTCAATCAGAAAGATGTAATATTGTCAGAACTGAGTGAATTGTCCTCTTATCAAGATTGAGGAAATCTTGGAGGAAGCACAAGTAGTAATACTATTAAGTAATACTATTACTTCTACTACTAACCAGTGTAGAGAAGCTGAACCAGATGTAAAGTAACAGGACATGAGTTTAGTCTTAAGCTGGCAATATCCTGGGATCAACAAGGCCTTAAATTCCACCTTTATGTCAGAAGCCTCTTTGGTGCATTTGAATTGGTTTACTTGATTTAAATGCAGTGGTCTGAGAGCAGTTTACCCACATACTGTATTGTATACTGTATCAGTATACAGTACCTGTGTGTTAAATTTAAGGTTGTGTCTCTGGAAGTCTTTTAATTACAATAATGATTTCATTACACTCAAATTCTAAACATTTTCAAGCAGAACTTTTTTTTATGATGCCTCTTTGTTGACTCAAAGCACATTTTATCACATGAAAATTTTTATTATTTAACAATTATACTTGCCACTTGCTTTACTGAATCTAACTAAACCATTCTCAAGAATTTCCTCATTAAAAATCCCCCTAAAAACTTAAAAAACTTGAGTTGTAAAATACTAAAAGCAAAAAATTGAAAGCTTTTTGGTAACCTTCTGGGTTTGTAAAATTGTCAGTAAAACAAGGTATGATATCAATGCCTTAGGTATTTTCCATATTTATATGCAGGCACATGTTACTGATTGCATTTAGTAACAGTTTGGTTTGATGTTTTTACATGATATACTTTGTGTGTATAAATACTGTATATGAGTCAGTTGGATGAGGAGCAGACACACTCCCATTCCTCCCTATATGATTTCATTCTCTGGTCTTACATGACTGCTTGTTGTCCACTGCACAACAGTGAGAAAGGGCAGAGAGGAACAACCAGGGAGATCGTTTCAGTCTTCCTTGCCTCTATTATGTATCATACTCAGGAATTATTGAGCACACCCAGAACGTTGGAAAAGTATGACCGTTTGGCCAGTTGAATTTTAACCTTTGACAGTTAAAATGCATGAGCACATGAAACTGTATCATCCCCGGGAAGTTAGGAAAATGATCCACTTCATTGGCCTTTAGCAATGTCTTCTTGGATCAAAAGTTGATATTTTCTAATGAGCCCTGACTGTGGTTTCACTTAGTCACAGTAACACCCAGCAGCTGAGGCACAGCGCGTCTAGCTGAGTGTTGCCGTGTTTACCATTTTGCTACGCTTCTTCCACCGCACAGTAAAATGGAGTCATGGACAATGAAGTGCAGTCTTTGTGAAGTGACATGTGATCAAAGCAGTTGTACAGACTCCTTTTCCGATTTTGTTATGTTACCGCTCTGACGTTGCCCACAGTCCAACCATCAGGTGCCTTAATGTGTGAAAGCCTCAGATTCATCTAAAGACGCCGGCTGAAGATCGGTGGCGAAAGCATGCAGACACGGCACCCTGGTAAACTGATCCGATGTTGTGAAAACGGTGACGGTATACCCTAACAGTGGCTGCTGTGGATAGGCGATAGGAAGTGTCACTGGATCCCCCCTCACACAGGGTCCTGGCGACTTGTCAGCCGGTGAAAAGGGAGTTGTCACGGTGATATATGGGTGTTGTAATCCCTGCAGTGAGAGCCCTGATGTTTACCCAACCCCATGTTTCCTCCTCCTCAAAGAGCCCAGACCAGGAATCCTAAACCTGAGAAGAGATTAGCCGGCCGGGAAGAAAAGAGAGGGAGAGAAAGAGAAGAGGGAGGGAGGAAGAAAAGAAGAGGGCTCTATAGGTCTATTCTCCTCTACCTGTTTAGATCTAGGTCCGAAAGGCAGACAGGTGTAACCGTACACGACCCAGTGAAGCTCTTGCTGTGACACCCATGGAGTTGCACCCTCACTGGGGTCAAGGGAGATCAGGGACGACTGCCATGTTTGTGGTTTCTGCACACTCCTGACTTTTCTCTGGATAAGTCCAACAATTATCTTCTGCTGAATAAGTGTCTGGTCTCGTAATTGCGTGGCACTGCATGTATGGCAGCCAGGGTAGGAAAACCAGCCAAAAGTTTTGACTGTGGCTGATAAACGTGTCTTCTCCGTGAGTCACTTTGGCATATAACCAAACAAGACATTTGGAGTTCCTATTCGAAGAATCTAAATGGTTATTAAGAAAGTGAAAGCAGCCGGTGCGTTTTGGGATTTGGGCCACAAATGTACAACTTTCTTGCCCTGATGGGCACCCTTGAAAGTGATTAAGGGAAGTTTGTGCTCAAGTCATCCACAATCAGGTTTCACTGCACACTTCCACAGCTTAAATGTGGTCCTTCAGTTATGGTCCTCGAGTCAAATGCACATTCTTAGAGTATCTTCATGAAGTGCCATGCAAAAACGATTTCCTTAGCAGTGTCTGCCCCCACTTATTCTCACACTGCATCTGTCAGGCAAGACAGGCAGCTTATCCCTTTCTCCTCTACCTGTTTAGATCTAGGTCCAAGAAGGCAGACAGGTGAAACCCTACACGACCCAGTGAAGCTCTTGGTGTGACACCCATTGAATGGCACCCTCGCCAGGGTCAGTGGAGATCAGGGACAGCTGCCGTCTCTGTCTGCTTTGGTTTCTGCAGACTCCCGACTTTTCTCAGACGAACTCCAACAATTTTCCTCTGCGGAAGAAGTGACTAGTCTTATTTTCTGCGATGTAAGAGTGTATGAAGCTTTAATTTAATTTGAGTATCTGTCTTTATTCCAAGTCATTTAAATGAGGCGTTATCTCCATTACAAGTGAACAGCTCTTTTGCTTTCCAGATGTCACTGCTGAAAATGCACACGTCAACTTCTCTGCAGAAATGGTTCTTCTTTTGTTTAGGCCAATTGACAATTGAGGTGAAATTTTGTAAGTAAGGAAAAACCCTAATGATACCCTAACCCTAATGGTACTGGGTTGCTGCTTTGGAACAGTTGATTGCTAAATGAACGGTAGATAAGTGAATCAAAACATTACAGAAAACAACACTGATGAGATATGACGTGGGGTTTTGCAAAGCTGTTTTCGGTTACTCCAACAACATCTCCGGGACGGCTCACAGATTTGGCGTATCTTCAGTGGATCTGCTGCACTTAGCATCAGATTCACGGTCCAATATCCACCCTGCCCATTCACACACTATTTTCCCCTGTTATCTGCCTGAGCATTTGTCTTTTTTTCGACAATTATGTCTTAAAACGTTATCTGAAATCCCCCCAGACATGTGAATGAGAGAACTCAGGCTCCCTTGGTGGAGTCTTGACATCTCCATACAGACAGAAGCCCAGGGATCGCTCCCCTCCTTAGTGATGTATTTGTAGAGTGTTAGGGTCAGAGCCTTGGGAGAGACTTATACTGCCGCAACATGTGCAGGATATCAAGCTTGATCCTTCCACGCTGAGAGCGCGCCAGATGTGTGTCGGTATGTGTGAAACTTGACCGCCGGAGTTTGGCTCGAGGAATTAGACATACCAAAGCAGTGTTTACTCAGCTTTGATTTCTTAGATTAAAAAGACCAGCAAGCGCAGTCATTGGGCTGATATGACTTGACTGAGGTCCTTACAGCCAATTGGGAAATGACATTCCAACAGGGAATTAGTGTTACATACAGAGGATATGTTCTTATAGCAGATTAATGTCCGCCAGCTCTTCACAATTAGTTTGTAAACATTCAATCACGCAAAATAACGGCAAAGCACACTCGCGTGTGTTTGTTTTACCACTTGGTTTTGAGCTCTCTCTCTCTCTGACCACCCACAGTAGTTCTGGTTTGAGTTTCCAGCCTTCAGTTATGTCGTGGTGAGCACGGCTCTGCAGGGATTATGCTTTCAGTTTACAGGCTTCATCAGGGATTGTTTTTGCAGCGTTCACCTTCCAGCTCTGCCCATGCTTTTATTTGTAGGGACCTCTTGGTACACATGTTTGTGTACTGTATCTGGGCGCGGTGGAAAATCACTGTGGAATGGCACACCATGTATGCAAACCTGGGAAGGAAAATACCAGATGCCGCAGATTCTGGTACAAAGTTTGGCAGAGGTGTGTCTGCTCCACCAGTCATATTGGCAAAGAACCAGCCAGGTCGTCTGGAGGTTCTCCTCTGTTTGAAGAATGTAGTTGGCTATCAAAACGGAGAAAGCGACCGGAGATTTTTGGGATTTGGGCAACAAATACAAAATTTAGTTCTCTGCCATGATGGAAACTCTTGAAAGTGATTAGACGTTTAGAAAGTCATAAACAATCAGCTTTCACTATACGATTCAATAACTGAAATCTGGTCCTCTAGTTAATGTCCTCAAATGAATTACACAGTCCTGGAGTATTTTCATGAGGTGCCATGCGAAAGCGATTTCCCTAGCAGTCTCTGTCCCCTCTCATTCGCTCACTACATCTATCAAGCCTGCAAACGGTCTGTTCATTCCCCCGCTGTTTAGTCTGCAGGATACCGTTATTTTGACAGCAGTACCAAAACACAACATAGTACCTATGTTTGTATGTTTGTCCTACAGGGGATTATGTCAGTAATTGCATTCACATACTTGGGAAGTGGAAGTGAGGGCAATAAGCTGTGGCCATCATGTAGGTTGCTGAAATTCATGGTGTAATAAGTGTATGTTTGGACATATTGTTGTACCTGCCTGACCTCAGATGTCCTGGGATATGGACCTTATTTCCCTGGTTTATGGAAGTGTTCCAGCGTGATAAGCAAATGGGCTCTGTGTGTGTGTGTGTGTGCAGCTCTTTCACTGCATGTGGGATTTGGCATGTCCCAGTCTATAAATCCCAGCCGTCCCTTCATGCTTTCATACCTCCCCAACTAAAGATCCATTGTTCAGGTTACTGTTTTGAGATATGTCTGTCCGTGGGTCAAATTCAAACAGAGTCATCACTCACCAGAGCTTGTTGAAAAAGAACAGTATTCACACTGAGCGGATCCAATGGAAATACAGACTCCTGCTTTTTTCTTTGCCGGAGTATTCACTCTCCCATTCTTACCCAAGGTTTGCCCTCCGTGAAGAGGCTGGACAGAGAAAGAAGTCATACATTAGACTTGGCTAACAAACTGTTATGTTTACCCAATGGAAGCCCCTAGACAGGATATTTTGGAAACCCATGTTGAAAGAGTTCTCCCAATGTACCGTGACCGGGTTGTGTGGCAGCGATTGTTCTGTCACTGGGGTTTGAAAAGCAGTTATCAATACAAAAATGTGTCTGTGTTTTTTGTATGGCTGGAAATTTTGAGAACTTCACAGCCGCACAGAACTAGGGTGGGATATAGACACTGTGAGGCTTATTCATTTTCCTACATTACAGTCCCTTTCAGATGAAGTGAGGCAGAATGGGAATGACAAGGGTATCTAAAATACAGACATTCAGGCAACGACACTAAATACCTCTACATAATTCAATAAAACTCATTCCTTTGAGATGCTTCTTCTCTATGAAGTCCGAAATAATGATTATGTCGCTGCTTCAGCTCCCTGTTCCCAGTTTCTCAAGTTGGATCCATGCAAATTTTGTATTTATTGTTGAACTTTCAGAGTGCATGAATTATGCTCTGAAGGTTGTTTAGATCCAAAATACAGCAATAAATATTAAAACTGCCTTGATCTGTTTGTAAAAGTTTCTTCATTCTCTTTGGACTATTGCACCTCCAGCACCTTAGCAAAGTTTGGCAAGGTAAAACTGCAGTATTTTCCTATGATTTATCCCATCTCATTGATATATTCTCTGTCCCTCTGTCTTATACTGTTTCCCAGCTCGTGGCCAGCTCATTACTTTGGATGAGGCTCTACAAGACCTGAACAGTGTAACATTTGGGGCTCAAATCAGGCTTTTGGACTGACCAGAAATTGGACCTGTTATCCCCCTCTCTCTTCTCAGTTTAGCCCCTAGCTACTGCCTGTCTTCAATGAGACATGAAGGGAGGGAGGGCGGCAGGACCACAATACCCACTCAGGGACAAGCTGTCAGAAGCCCTGAAATAGTATCCTCTCTCAGACCAAAGCACAGGGTGTTTTTAGTAGTATTGTATCACTGGGATTCAACACACAGGTCATTTGGGGAGAGTTTTCCGAGAAATTACTTCACCTTTTTAAGAGAATAAGTCAATGTAACGTTGAGTAAAGTTCATTTTAGGTGGTGGTATGTACTTTTAAGACTCTCTGAATGAAGAACACTGGCTGGCCATCATAGTTATGATACTGCCCTCAAGTGGAGGTTACAACTGACGTTGGTACTGTAGCACCATCATGTCAGTGGGAAAAATACAGTGACAGTAAGCCGTTTGGATGATGAAAGGAGGCGATAAAAACTTTCTAAACGTTTTTGGACACTTTGGTTATGGTAGCTGGTGTGATTCTATCAACTCTTTCCAGCACTCTTGGCTTGGGCTCTATGCCAAGCTTTTCCATGAGCTGGTTTTCAATTAGGACCCGGCGCCCTTGGCATTTGATGAAGGGAACAGAAGTGGAAGCCCTCAGCAGCAGCAGTCCTCAGGGCTTGGGATCTCAGGGGAATGACAGAGGCGTGCAAATTGTCACTGTTAAAAGTCCTAATTGCTTGAATCCTTCAAGCTTCAAAGCATGGCCTTCTTGTGTGGCGGTAGAGCTGGTACACACTTCTCTTAGATGGAAAGGTTGATTGCATCTGTGGCATTTAAGGGTAGAGCTAGTTTGAGGATTGCTTATTGTGTGGTCCCCTGATGGTCTCCTCCCCGTTCTCTTCTCCTCAGTGTTTCAAAGACCTGTCACCTCACGGCTTGTCAAAATCCTCCCTTTAAGCAGTAAGCAAAAATAGAACCTAATGATTGAAGTTCCATTCCGTAAACTTGTGGTTGCAGTTCAGAATAACAAGGCTAGGAATAACAGTTGCATGTGTTTTGTGTGTGCATACACATGGGAGTAATTGAGAGCATATTCCTTTTACTGATTTCCCAGTCATATGATTATATATTGTATTGTTTATATGTTAAAACAGTACTATTACATCATTCCATAAAATGGCCATTTTCTCTTTTACTGGAATATAGATTCTTGGGGCAGGAAGTAAAAAAAACATAGTAGTGACATCCCCTAAAGTCCCCACAACTGTCTCCATCAAGGACTCACATCCATTGGTTATTTTTCCCGTGATACCAGTTAATACATTGTTTGCTGTCTGTATTTTAACATATAATCTGTGAGGAGAAACTACATAAATGCCATCTAGGCCACCAAAGGATTGGATGCATCGGTAATTGATGTAGCAGAGGTTCGACTGTCAGTGGAAAAAGTGTTGCGTTTCAGAATGTAAATGTGCTGCTGTACCATTTAATATGGCATACATTACTGGTGATAGTCCTTCCACTAATGTGAATAAATGATGATACTTTTGGCTGGGAAATCCTTTAAGTGAGGATTTGTGGCAGTTAATCATTATGAAGTGGAAAGTGAGGTTCTCTCATGTCCAATAATGGTAAAGTGAATCTCGTAAAATGGACCCTTTTGAAATAAAATAAAACACCCTCCCGCCGACTGCACTTAGACTTTGGCGCATGAAGACTTTCTGTCTTTGGAGCACATGGAGATGGATTTCTCCTTGTAGACAGGTGAGGAGTGCCTATTAGCTCAAATAGAAATATCAATCAGCCTAATTCAGTCGCGGTTTTCATCCTAAAGGCTCGATTACACCTTCACTTCAGGTTTTGTCTTATGTCTGTCCAGTGCCGCATTAGAGTTTTGTTTGTCTCAGCACCGTGCCATAGTGAGGAGTACTGAGGCTCGAACGTTCCCTAGCTGTTTTCCCCATCTCCGAACTCTCCTGGAAGAGACACAGGGACAGAGACAGTGGAAAACTGTCTCAGTCAACCCTGGAGGACATCGGCTGTGATGATGATGGAGCTCTGGAGGCATGAAAATCCCTCCAGGATCATATTCCACCTCATCTTGTGTGTGTGTGTGTGTGTGTGTGTGTGTGTGTGTGTGTGTGTGTTTGTTTATACATGCGTGCTTGTGCACACATGCGTATGTAAATGCAAACTGGTGCTTGTTTGTGTTATGAAGTGACTGTCTCGTCTTTCCAGTGTGCATATTTGTTCTCTCCTTTGTGAATGTGTGTGTGTGTGTGTGTATGTGCCCTGGCTCTCTGTGCGTGTGTCTCAACACATATGTGCCTTCCCATGAATGTTCGTCCGTAACAATGAGCCAGCAAACTCCTCATTAGCAAGCTGCTTTATGCATCCTGGACGGTCCCCAGTGGAAAGAGGAGAAGGGAGCTGAACGGGACGCCACCCCCGCCAATGGCAGCGAGGCCCGGGTCAGGAGAGGTACCCGTCATGTCTGTCAAGACCATCCACTTACTCAAGTGAATTGTGACTCTTGCCTGAGCAGTGATCATTCAGTTCCCAATTTCCTCGCACACGAGCGATATAGATTTCAGCCTGAAAGCAGTTACATATGCAAATGCATCGTGGGCCTTGGAGTCTTTCTGTTGTTAAGTAATTCTATCCTTTGTCTTGTTTTCTCTCGCCCACATTTGAAGCCTGAGTGGCAGTTGTGACTACTTAAAGCTGCGCCACGAGTCAATGAAGAGCTCAAGTTGTATTTGTGTTCCACTGTGCAAGCAACTACTTGATTTAATAATGCCATTTTATGAAGTATGATTCATATTTCAAAGGCCGCATATCTGGAGTGGAAATAATTCAGCACTAAGGCTTAGACAGACTTAAAACTTTGATCCTCGTTGGTGATCTTGAGTTGCTTTTGCTTTCTTCTTATTTTCTTGTGTGCATGTGCGCACATCAGCGTGTTTTTGTTCTGCCTATATGAAAACAGGCTTTCTGTAATAGAGTCATTAGCTGTGGTTTGATGGCTGTAGCTGTCTTCAATATGCCCAAGACACCCCGACTTCTCTTGACTTTCCCATAGTCCTCGTCAGTGCACTTGGGTGGTAATCGGCTGATGATCATCCTCATCACATTTATCATCCCCGTAGCCTCTAACGCCTCCAAACACATGCAACATCTCAATACTTCTCGTGTGAAGAACTGATTGCTTTTAGATAACAGTTGCTGGAATGCTTTGATTTGATTGCCTATGGTGCAAACATCGAAAATACGCCATCAGATTTTAGTAGAATGCTTTGATTTCTCACTCAGACCTCCTGACTGATCACTGATGAATCTACACATATTCTTGTAATGGGATATGTGGACAACATTGTGTGTAGGAGTTTGCTATCTGCAATATTCCTCTGACTGCTTACAGATGTACTGGCCCATCTCCTCATAGCCTCGTACCAGTAATTAAGCCAGAGAACAATGACTTGGGCACATTGTAAAGAAAACAGGAAAGCTTCATTTTTTTCCGCTTTTACTCCATCTCTTTTGATGCTTCAAAGGTCTGGCCAATTGTAAATCTAAAAGCATATTAAGAAAGGACAGGAAATGCTGACACACAATGCCCCTGGACCCGGTTCAAAGCTATCATATTTTAATTCCATCATGATTTTTTTTTTTTTACGCTGTGTTGCTTTAATCAATGAAAGGCCAGAGTCACTGATGTGTCCTCCAGTGTGTTCTCGGTTCCCCTCAAGTCGGTCGGTGTGGAAAATCCATGTCATCTGACTCTCTCTCCGCTGGTTCTGATTAGGGAGGAGGGTTTCAGGAGTTCTGGTTCCTGGGTCTCTAACTTGCATTAACCACGGTCAGGCCTGATTCCACGCTCATCACTCTCACACCTCGTCACGTTCCCATCCACCCCCTGTCCAACTTGCCTGTTGAGAGCTGGCTGATAAAGTTGGGTTATAAGACCTAAAGGGGGAGAGCGTCCGAATGTTTGGTTTTCTTCTTTTGAGAAAATACAATCAGATCCAATCCTATCTGAACTTATTAAAGTGTTGACACATAATTGTAGTGAGTTGGGCACTTGGAATTCAGGGCTGAAGTTAATACTAAAACCGTTTGTTCCATTACTCAAATCTATCACAGACATTTTTTAATTTTTTTCAGTTGGATATGTTTTAAAAGATTTGAAGAACTCTTTTGTTTCTCCTCCATGTGACATCAAAAGCTTTGCCTTATTAAGCCTTATTATTAAATTATTACATTCCCTTCCACTCCATGTCCAACTTGCCTGTTGGGAACTGGCTGATAAAGTCGGGTTATCAGATCCAGAAGAGAAAGTGTCAGATTGGTGGTTTTTATTCTGTTGAGATAATATAATCAGATCCAATCGAATGTGAACTTATTAATGTTGACACTTAAGTGTAGTGGGTGTGCAGAGCTAAAGGTATGCGAAGCAGTTTGTTCCATTGCACAAACCAAAATCGATCCCAGACAGTCTATTTTTCGTTTCTCAGTTGGATGTATCTTTAAAGATTTGCAGAAATGAAAATCGTTTCTATTTTCTCCTTCATGCATGGTACTACATCAAAAGCTTTGTCAGAACCCTTGTTAAAATCTGCGATCCATTTATGAAAAAGACCAGGTAGAGCATAGAGCATAAATCTGTGTGCAGAACAACCTGGTGGTTCAAACAAAGTGAGCTCCTTGAACTGCAGTGCCTTTGAAAGATGGAAAACAGGTCAGTCTTAGTCCTCATCAAGAAACTAAATCAAAGTGGGGAGTCGTTTTAGCCTAAGGAATGGAGTCAAGGGAGTGAAAATCATTAAAAGTGCATTGCGCAGGCAGTCTGGGGAGGAAAAAAGAAGAAGAAAGAGATACAGCAGAGGAATCACGAAAGCAAAACAACCACAACAGTAAGGCTTGCCCTTGAAAAAACAAGACAGAGCAAACGAGAGCGTGCATGGTCTCCTTTTCTCTTATGTGTGGTTTTACGTAGATCTGTCCAATATCATGCACTGTTAATCTCAGAGAATGTCTTATTGGTTCACAGGACCTGACATTCAGCAACACGGATTTAAAAAAAAAAAGAAAAAAGAAGAAGAAGAAGAAAAAGCTGAAGTGCCTTAATTTGGCTGCATTGTTCTCCCCCTTCTTTTGAAAATTGCTTCCGTCTGTTGATTGAACAAGCCCTAAAATAACACGGGAGTCACGATAATCCTCCCTCAAAATTTGTGATTCTTACAATCAAATCAAATTTAGGGAATTCAGACATGCAATGTTTATTTGGCCTTTCAACTGACGTGTAATCCCTGCAGGTGCTATGAGAAAAGAATATGAGAGCTAGTTTGTCTTTTTTATTTTATTCCAGAGCAAAGTCCTCCTCTGGAACGTCCTTTAAGGGAGGTTCAGCATCCATGATATTTTTACAACAGAGCTTTTTTGAGAAATTGGCAGCTGATGCCGCAAATTTGGAACCTCGCTTGATTTTCTTTTTAAGATTTGTCAGTCAATGCAAGTTAAAAGGCAAGCCAAGACATTTTATGTTGTAAATTTTTCGAAACAGGCCAGGTATTTCTACTACCACTACTATTTTTGTCATTACTACAAGTGGAAAATATTGCACATGATTTTACTTTGTTTCCCACTGGCATAAAAACATTTGGACGACTTTGAGAGCCGTCTTGATTAGTGAGCAATGAGATACTGCAGACATGAAGAAATCACAAACTCACCCACACAACAGAGGCTGTGAGGGGAATTCTGTGTCTGCTCACATCACTTATGGTAAACTGCGACTGTGGGGATCACAAGGCTTCCTGTGTATGTATGTGGATGTGTTCTGGTTTGTTATTGTGGGCGCTTACCACTAATCTCACGTCATCTTCTGTTAGGCTGATTAGTGAGGCAACATATTATCATATCTGTTTATAATTTTGTGCTTTAACAAATTACCCGACCACCCAACCCCCTCGTCTCCTCTCCCTGCCCTCCCCTCCTCTCTCTCAGGAGGCCGACCGTTGGGAGCGGTCAGTTGTGAAGATGGCTGAGATCATGTCGGTCTTGATCCGGGAGAGGAGCCCTGCCCTGGTGGGACAGCTGCTGCAGGCGTGAAGAGAAGCAGCAGCAGCACCGGAAAATCCCCACAGTGTCCACTGCAACCCTGGTCCACCCTCGCCAAACCAGTATCGACTGGACGTTTCCCTCAAGATCCGCTTCGCCTCATGAGCACCGCTGCAAACAGGGATGAGGTTTCAGTCAACTGCTGACCAAGGAACTGTCTGACTCTTCCAAATCCATTTCTTGAACGAGGCACCTTAACATTTGCCGCTAGCCAATGAATGTAAATTTGAATTTACCATATTAATAATGTCAGTAATGAATGGTTAAGCCTGTCTTTTCCATAACCATCTGTAATTTGGAGATTGTATTTCATTCTCTAAATTTGTTTGGATGGGCGGTCTGCAGAAGAAAAAGGTTCCCTCTCCTGTCCAGATTTGGAAGCAGATCAGCTCCTTATCTGCACCCAAAGGGTAACACCGAACTTGATCTATATGTCAGTTTAATAAGTGTTGGTTATGCAATGGAGTATAGGCTCTTAAAAATAATGCAAACCCTCCGCAACTCTCTGCAAAAGTCTTTTTGTTGAGATAGCTGGCTGGTCCGTGGTTCAAAAATCAGCCGAGTGTGACTGAAATGAGGTACAACAAACCTGACTGTGCATCTAAAAGTCAAGTGCATGATAGTGGAGTTTGAAGTGTTAATCTTACAACAGTGTTGAAGTGTTGAAACTACTGTGTTAAACCACTACTTTGTCTTTACCACTGGCCAAAGTGATGAATGACTGAAACACTAGTATGTAACAAGAGGTTAAGAATTTTTATAATGCATTTAAACCGCTTATTTAAATGATAAAGGTGCTATAATAAAGATGTGCTTTTTATAATTTACTGTATTTGTGTTCCCTTCATCTTGAGTTTTATTCAAAAGTCCTGGCTGCCTCTGGTAAAGAGCACACATGTGTCCCAGAGGGATACAGAGAAACTGATTCTAATCACACCGTGTAAGAAATGGCGATTGAAGTGCTCTAAAATTCCTGAACTTAAGATGCAGATCTCGCTGTCTGTCTGCGACCTCACACATCAGTGGAGCCCTTAATGAAGGGGCTTAGAAGAGAGGAGGCTCCTGTTTCCTCTAGTAAACCAGGTCTTACACCAGGAGACCCTGAGGCAGTTTTTTTCCTCTGCTACTGTATAAGCTGATGATGGGGGAAAAAAGGGAGTCCCCCAGGTACAAGTGCGTCTTGTTTTTATTCCAAAAGTTCAGATGTTAAACCCCAACTGTCAAATACACGGAGAGTCTTGGTCATTAGAGTAATCTGGCTTTATCCCACCTCTTAGTTAAAGCGGTTAGCCGTGAGATTCTTCGCTGTTTCTTCTTTGATTTTCTGTTGTTGGAGTTTGAGTTTCTCTTGGTGGTGCCATGGTGACTATTGCTGCTCATGCTAGCTGTACCTAGCTCTTCTATCCACTCCAAACAAACTGATGTTTCTATTTCCAGAAGCATAAAATGCCTTAAATCCTCTGCGCTAGAGGATTTTTCCTAAGAAAGACCCACCATACCAAGGGAAGTCACGAGATCCAAGAATGCCAAGTTGATACTTCTGTTATTGTGGAGAACGTTCTTCCCAAGTTGTTTTAAAGAGATCAAATTTCACTATCACATATATCACAAATGCATCTTTGCTGTTTCTTTCAAATTCCACACTTGATTCAGCTGTCTGCACCTTAAAGAAGACCACAGCAGAGTTTGGACATAATTTATCACACTTGCAATGAAACTTGGGGATTCCCTTTCCTTCTTGTTGGCCAAGTCACCCTTTGATGCATCTTCAGTTTCCAAATAAACTTCAAGGATCTTTATCTGCTCTTTGTCCTCCCTTTTTTGAACTGCGCTTTGCCATTTAATGTTACTTATAAACATGTCATGGAGGACACAAGAACATACTGAGAACGACCAGGGATGTTTAGAACAGTAAATCTAAAAGCTTTCGTGAACTGGCCACGGGTTGAATCGTATGAGTTGTGTGAAAATGTCACAGATTATCACTTTCAACAGGGAGTTCCATGTTTAGAGCATCTGTGTACATTTGTATTTGTTTCTACACCAAGTGTACTGGTGCAAGTGGATGTGGTTGCCCTCAAAATAATGTGTTTGTCACAGGAGCTGAAGAAAAAAACAGCCCTGCACATCAAAGAATCTTTTTAAGTGCTGATGCCGGAACATTCCTAAGTTCACCGCACAGCCCTCGTCGCTTTGTGCACACCTTTCACACTTCCAGGGCATCTCCAGTTTCCTGCATTTCAACATCCTCCACAACCCGGTGGAATTCCAACTGTTGATAGAGGGCCGCCTTGGGGGAGAGGAGGTCCGCTTTCCTCCAGAGATGAGCGTCTTCAGATAGAGAGATGTAATTAACTTGTAATTAAAGCGTGTTACCTTACAACTCTTGTAGTCTGCTTACATTTGCATTTCAGGGATTTTGGTGGAGCTCTTATCCTGAGTGATTTAGGACGAGTGCACCAGCACTGCCAGCAAGCATCAAATAGTGCAGGGTGCCAAAGTCAGAACCATAGCAAAATAAAGGCAAAAATAAACCCCCTTAACCCTCGAAATATTGTGAAAGAGACAAGTGCAGGGATCTGACATCTCAGACTTCTGCCAGTTTTGACTCAGGAATGTCCTGGTTTTGGCCACTAATGGATGTTGACTCAACTTTTTCCAGCTTATTTAAAAAAAATTCAAAGCTACCAACGTTCACCTTTAACCTTGTTTATTTTTTCCTTAGGAGTACCAACAATTTAAGGGATTGCATCTGTGCATGTCACGTAAGGATTTTCAAACTTTGGTGTCCAGGCACTGTGCACAGATTCCTTTTTTTTATCCTGTGTATTGTTATAAATCTGTAAATCTCTGATCTGTTTTTCATGATATGGTATGTGATATGATCGATGTGTATTGTGTATGATTGCTGTTTTTTATCTGACTGTCATTTACTTGATTTTTTTTTTAATGTATTAATCCTTTTGGAGTGGCACTGAAGCAAATTCCAATCAACTGTGGTGAACTGACAAATAGCGCATCTTGTATTAATTACCCAAAATCCCATGAATTAATCAAGTGCATGATGAAGGGTGTTGTACAGAGCTCCTGCAGATAGATTTGCATCTTTGATGATGAAGGAACATCTCATTATTTTTACATTTGGACAGATATGTGCACTCTGTATTGCCTATTTTGGTTTTGCCGTTGAACAGGACTTGATCTGCACTGGTCTCAGTCTTGGCCAGGTCTGTAAATCAACCTGGACTTGATCTTGGAATTGACTTGGACTAAGGCAGTCTTTACTGCAGCAGTGGCTCGGGATAAGCAGATAACAGGATGAGAGACATTTTTCTTTCATTTTAAAAGAGCAGAACAAGGGGAAAAGGTTGTAGGAGAAGGGGATGTGAACTCATGAAGATCAAGAATGGGATGAGATGGTTCTCCAGGTTGCAGTCAAAGAAAAGGAATGATTGTGTTGTTGGAAAGTCATTCCACTGTTGACAAACCAGGAGGAAGATTCAAAGCTGGACGATGGACGATGGCCTTGTTTATGTTTGTATTTTCAATAGGCCAGGACTATTTTATTCAGTCACACTGTGCACTGGCCAGGCGATATGGTTGGGGATCATATTTGCTTATATCTTTGAGTATAGTGACACCTGGTGGTCATGAAGTCTAATTCACTGCAGATGTCAGGGTATTATTTGTCCACAAGGGGGCCATATTAAACTTAAACTTGCTAGTGCACAGACTGCAAATTATACCAGCTGCTTCTTAACACCATATTTTGGGCACCATCTTGATCATTTTGAGCCCAAACCCACATAAAAAGAAGCTGGTTGTGGTGCTGAAGTTGCAATTTAAGAGATTTGTTTCAAAATGAGGTATAACTGCTGCTAGAATGATTGATTGCTTGATTGAAAATTTCTCACAAATTATGGTGCTTGTAAAAAGATTGTCGGTCATTTGAGGTGATTACACATAAATCTGAATCTCTCTCTCTCTCTCTCTCTCTCTCTCTCTCACACACACACACACACACACACATGCACACTAGTTCA
>OMKZ01016257.1:7410-20086 GCA_900302535.1 Neoniphon sammara | reverse complement strand
TATCTCATCTCTCTGTCCCTACATGACTCAAGACAATCACCCACACACACTCTCGCTCACTCTTTCAAACATTCATGTACTCTAGCTCTCTGTCTCTCACCTCCCCCCCGCATACACACACACACACACACACACACACACACACACACAAATATCCATGTATACTTGATTTTAAAAATCCATACTGGTGCTATTTTGACTTGTCAACAGTCGCGATCATATCTGTTTGTCACAAATATCGGTTGTCGGTGTGTAAAGAATACGTTTTGATAGATTATAAGTCACATTGACATTAATATCACCACATCACATTAACACACTAACATTATGGCCAACACTCGTCTAACTAACAAACCACAATCATCGAACTCGTGAAAGACATTTTACATCTGTTGTTCAGGTGCACAGCTCCTCTTGGCCAGAGCTGCTGTTAGACTGCTTTCTCCTACGCTCTCACCCTACTTGTACCTGCAATAACAGAGCATTATTGCAGCCTATTTTAGCCTAAAATATATGTAAACCTTGTTTCCTATGACTGTTTTTTAACCTTGTAGCTCCTTTCTAACTTTGACATCTCTAACCTTCTATGTTAATCCAAAAATGGCGGCACGCCAACGTAAAGCACACTATCAGCCAATCACACGTTCAGATTTTGCGTAGCTGCACAGCTTTGATATTTAGGCCAGTGTTAACGGACAACAGCTACAAGTCCGGACAAACCCAGAGAAGACAACGGTTAGACTGCTGGACACCACCGAATTAATTCAGGTAAAACTGTAAATGTATATGTTTATAAAACTATCATTTATAATGTTTATACGTTTATAAAGCTATCGTTACGGCTGGACTTTGTGCCTGACACGAGTATTTACAGTTACCATGGCAACGACATAGGCTGCTGCATGTAATGTTGCTGTGTAGGTAGCACATGCGCACAAGCCTCCATGAGTTAAAAAAATACAGTTTTTCTGTGGCATTAATGTCCTTCAGAACAAATTTTATGTTGTTTACAGTTTGACAGTGTCACTAAATATGGAAACAAATGACAACACACACAGCAGAACGGTAGATTCAGGCAGCTCCCCGTTCAAAGAGAGAGGGCTCTGGTCTTGGTCATGATCCTGCTGCCCGATGGCGTTTCAAAGATGGCGCCAGAGTGCGCGGTCTCTCTTCTATAAAAAGATCTCTGGTTAATCTAACTTGTGTTGTGGTGTATAAACATTGGGCTCGATGATAACTGAAATGACATTTAGCTTTTAACTCCCGACCGCTTGAGTCTGTATGCAGACACATATGAAAATAGCCAGTAGATGGTGCTAGGGCATCATAAAATAATGAATGTTTCATGCCAAATGTGATCCACATTGAAAGCTTTCAAACACATTAACTGTAAACAGAGGGAGCGTTAGCCAGCTAAGACAACAAGTGGACCCAAACACCTCAACCAGCTTCGAACACGAAATACCTGGATAATACCTGGATTCTTAGTGATTATAAAAGAGTAAAACAGCGAACGCATTTGCTGCTCAAGTATTCAGAAGACAAAGTTACTTATATGTAGCGACTTTAATGTTTCACAGAGCAGTTTTTCACGTTTTTCGAACATGAATGGGAGTGAATGGAGGGAAGCCTTGACTTCCAATCTAGCAAAGCACATTCTGTACACATTTATGCATAATTAATAACTGACTGACAGATGTGATCACAACTGTTGACGAGAAGTCAAAACAGGACCGGTATGGCCTATTAATTCACACACACACACAAACATGAACACACATGCACACTCTCATACTCACGTCTCCTCTTTCTCTCGCTCCCAGTTTTGCACACACACACACACACACACACACACACACACACATACAGATTGAGTACACCGTGGAGACAAATCCCCAGATGAGCTTTCCCATGAACATCTCTGCCTGAGTCCGTTCTCTCCCCCTTCTCGAGGCCCGCGCTCTGAGCCTCGGCTCCCACTGGGCCGCGTTGAAGGATTGTAACTATTTTCTCTGCAGCAAAAACCTCAAACACAACAACAGCAAGTTAGTCATCACGACCTGCCATAACATCTTGATTTGTGTTATAGCGTGGGAGCAACACACACACAAGCAGACACATACACATGCACGCACACCCACACACTCTCTCACACACACACACACACGCAGCATCTACAGCATGTCAGCGCCACACTGAGCGGTGAGCAGAGGCTTTCGGTCGGTCCTGCCTGAAAAAGGCTCTCCGGGTTTTGGAAGCTCCCCGCATCGCTCCCCCGAAAAATGATTTATGAGGCCGAATCACTCACAGCGCTCACTTCCTGTCAGTGAAATCTCCAGACGTCCTCCCCTGTTTTATACTGTCACGTCCCATCTATACGGCTGGCTGTGGAATTTAGTGCGGGCTGGATTAGTCTTGTCCGCACATGTGTTTCGCTGCGGGAAGTTCTGTACCATTTGACTGTCCTCGTTCAGATTTAACTGCTTTTTTTTCCTGCAAGGACTTTCTTTGTGTTTTTTTTAATGCCTTAATCATCTGGCTCTGAGTTGAACATTTGCATTAAAAGAAATACAGCATAAGACGTTGCGGCTCCTCAATTGTTCAAACCCTTGGCTTCGATTCGGGCTCCATCGGTTGGCTTCTGCTTCAACTGATGACGCCCTTTCCGATGTCGTCGTGATATTTTACAGCTTTCTGCTCAGACAATTGAAGATGCCCCAGGTCCACTTGCACAAGAGAGAGAAGACAATAAAAGGAGAGACTGAGAAAGAATGAGAGAGAGAGAGAGAGAGAGAGAGAGAGGAGCGGTGAGGCCAGTAGTATTTCCGTGACTTCAGCACGCATCCTGACTGAGAGATCCACTTTGCTTTTCCTCGCAAATTAACCATAGGCCTCCAAGTAGCGACATGCTCAGATGATATTTATTGATCTGCAACAGCCCCTGAGCTCCTAATTGGCTGTTTTGGATCTGACCCGACCCGCGATGGTTCCTGCAGCTGCCAGCCCCCCTCACAAAATGGCTGCCCGGCCACAAGCCCGTGGAGTTTGGTTGGCCCAGCACTTTTCATAGCGCTCGGCTGTAAATCCTTTCTTTCTTTCCCCTCCTCTCTCGCTCGCCTCTAACGTCTCCATTACCAAAGCCGTTTTGTCAGCACACCATTGGGTGTAACAGAATACCATACTGACCGACATTTAGGTCATTTCCTCCTCTTAAGACCAGATATTGCGGTGCCACAAAGGTAGCCGGGTTGCCAGATTGGAGCCCTGGGTTGCCAGATTGGGGACCCGGCTAATCTAATTAGAGAGTGAGGGAAAGAGGCCCAAGGGGCCCGCAGGACTGGGGCCGCGGTGGAGCCAGGATTGGTTCCCCCTTTTTGAAAAACTATGCACCGCAAAATACAATGTGGTAATGTCTGCGGGCCTAATTCTTCCGGAGGGGAGAGAGCGAGGCTCTGTCCTGCAGACAGCCACATCCCTCGCTCCAACTTCACAGAGAGAGAGAGAGAGAGAGAGAAATGGGGAAACGGGTGGGGGCAGAAGAGAGAGAGAGAGAGGGAGCACAAGAAAGAGAGTCCGAGGATGATTTATGTCCTGCTGTGTAGACACAGAAATAAATCCAGCAAGCGAGTGCAGAGGGGGAAGCAGGCCATAAAGCACAGGATCAATTCAGAACTGGGTCTCTTTTCTCAAAAACCCCAAATGAGCTAAAATCTCCTCCCATGTCAAAACCAATCGTTTTGTTTTATGTCATCAAGCCCTTTTATGATATTGTTCCCATTCTTAAGAAGGGGGCGTGGCTCTCCGTCTGAGCAGATGACATATGCGGCTCTGTGTCTGGAGTTAAGTCGCGGCTCTTGGAGTTGATAATTAGAGTCTTCGGTGGTGAACGTGCTGATAGCTGCTCTCTGCGTGGGAGGCCGCTTTGAAAAAGTGCTGCTAATTTGAGGCGTAGGAGTTATTGGGGTTATAGATCCCCGCTTTACCTCCAACTTTCAGTGCTGCGTGTGACCTGGTGTCTTGGATGTTGCAGACACTCATACACACACACACATACAGACACACACACACACATGCAACTCCAGGTGGCCAAGAGCTGCACATATATTTCACACCCACTATGCTACGATCAATTTCACCTCCTCGCATGCGTCCAGTTAAGTGTGCAACTTTTACAAGGGGAAGAGGGATCAGTTTCAAACTCCCCCAGAAATCCCAGCTTCTTTCCATCTCTATTAAATGAACCTGATGTTGACCAGTAAAATGATCGCTAAGTTTTTATGTGTGACCTTTTGAATCCACTGGAGGGACACACAAGGGCGCAGAGGACCAAGAATTTCACTAAAATGTATCCAGAATGCAAATCAATAGACAAAAAAATGATTAGCATGGTTATTGCCAACTTGGAAATTGTTGCATTTTCACATTTAATGATCTCTGGTGGCGCTTATTTGTGGAAAATAACTTAAATCATGAGAAAGGGGCAGGCAGGATGGATTACCAGTGTATGATCAGTTACACAGAATAACCATAAAATTATCATTACAAATGAAAAGAGACACAAATCCCTATTCCTTTAACAAAAAGCACCTCAACATTTTGGGCTAACTTGAAGTGCATTTTGAAATTTCAGAAATCTGCTGATGTTTGGTGCTGATATGGAAAGAAACTTAACTGAAGAGGTCATTTCAATTCATTCTGTTAACACTGTATCATGCTGTATGTACCCATATACTATCTGCATTAATTATCCATGCTGTATATTTATATATCTTGCATACTTGCATGTCTACACTGTTAATACTGCTCATACTGTACACATCTTAGCATATACTACCCTTATATCTATTCCACTTAGAGATTTTACATTGCACTTAACTTTTACTGCTTTTTTTTTTGCACTTCTTATAAGATGCTAAACTGCATTTGGTTGTCTTAGTGCTTGTACTCTGTGCAATGTGAATAAAGTTGAATCAAATCTAATCTAATTTCCAAATTGCCATATAGACCCTGTGGAAGAGAAAGCATTATCCTAAAATTACACAGAGCTTTAAGATCCTCCTGCGAAACTGTGATAACTTTGTCAACAAAATACTTTAGCCTTCAGCATGTGACTGACCTTACAAATTTGGTTTAATTTGGCATATTAATCATTTTACCAGAGCACATGTTGCACTGTTCAAATGTGGGTGTCTCTTGAAGAAATTAATCGCATCCATTATTTTAAAAAGTGAACGGCAAACTGAAGGGGAAATAAAAGGAGACGGGGAAAAATAGAGGAGAGGTCCAGTGTTTTGGGAAACAAAATTTGTTCCTCTCTTAAAAAAATGTGTTTCCCCTGGCAGTGTGTCTTCATCTCGATTTCAACACCAGGGAATGAAAACAAAGGACTATCGCTGGCTGTCAAACATTTCTGAAACGTTTCATGGGATTATAAAGCATGAACGTAACCCTCCTTCATGTCTCATAATGAGTTGACATCCCGCTTGTCTCTGGTCTTATTATTCTCAAACCACAAGAAGTTGTCGGGCCCCAGATTAACCCATTTGTCAACGGCTGAGCCAATCCCCCTCCATGATATAAAATAAGAACACAATGCCAGGGGAAACACATTTTTTCTTGGGATACAAATTTAAACACAACACCCCAACTTCCTCTCTCGGATTCTAGTTCCCGGTCAGGCCGTCCTTCTTGCCGCCTCACCCTCTCTCTCTCTCCTCTGCGTTTGACTAATTGTGCCGTGTTGTGATTAAAGCCACCATATGCTCAGCTGAAACTGCCCAAACCCATAAACTCACAGCTCTGTTTCTCTCGCTGCTCTTTCTTGTGGAGAGCAGCAGGAATGTCAGCCATCTTCCCATCAGCACGGGACGCCACAACACACTCATTTTTAAGAACGTGTTTACAGTGAAACGTTCCGCTGATGTGGGATAGATTTATTACTTATTTACTCTCCGGCTTGGCTCGGCCTTTTGTTGCTCCGGGTCCTGATCACTTTCGTTACCTCATGCCAGACCACGAAGTGATGGCGGCATGTAAACACACACAGCGCAAGCTGGAATCCAGGAATGTGTGTGTTAGTGTTTGTGTGGCTGTGACAATGAGCCTGGGAATCTGTGTATTTATATCGGTAAGCACGCTTGGCTCTGCATGTCTGTGTGTGTGTTTGTGTGTGTGTGTATGCACATACACACGCCTTGCTTCTGTGTGTATTTGTGTCCGTGCATGTTTTTGGGAATGAGTTTTGCATGTTTGTCCGTGTAAATGTGTGTATTCATGCATATTTTTCCATGCGTGTTCTGTCTCCTAAACCGTGTGTGTGTGTGTGTGTGTGTGTGAATAAGTGATTGCATCTGTGTATTCACATGTCGGTGTGCACTGATGCATGCAAGTGTGTGTGTGTGTGCTCTTGCCCTTATGAGTGTTAATGCATGGCTGTATGTAATGTCTGCATTTCTATGTGTATCAGTGTGTGTTTATTTTCTTGTGTGTATGTAAATGTGTTTGCTAGTGTTCTTAACTGTGTGTGTCCACGCATGTTTGTGTGTAAGTGCATATGCATGTTTTTGCATGTGTGTGTTCGTGAGTGTGTGTTCCGCCTCCCGTTTAATTACCTCACAGTAATCAGGCCCTTATAAAGGACCAATCAGGTGGAAGATAAACACGGCCTGCTTGTATAATACACCCCATTAAGAAGGAAAATGGAGCTGTGTGCTCAGTGTGATCACAGCCTGACGGAACATCGTTACAGTATTTACACCAACCACCACACCTACGCCTCAGCTGGGTCCCGCTTCACCGCTCATTCTCTTCTTTTTAATGCTTTTAATGTTTCTGGTCTAAGAATTGAAGCTTATTCTACTGTTAGACTCAATATCAGTTGCTCTGGATATGAGAACCAAAGGACTGAAATGTACAAGTATGTCAATGCATTTTGCCCATACTACACGTATCATTCTAAATCTCCATATCACTCCATGTATTTATCATTAAAGCTGCCATATGTGTAGCATTTCAACAGAGCTAAATGATTACAATATTTAATCTGAGACATTGCTGTCATTACCGTGAACAAATGAGGGCATCCTGGCATCACCGCCGGCCTCTGCAGCATCTCACACCGTGAGCCACCGGGTCGGGCACGGAAAGAAATCTGCTGTGTTGCTTTACAGCACAAAACAGGAAGAGGGCGCTGTTCTTCCAGAGCAAACACAGCTAAACTCTGACAGCGGCAGATGGTGGGATGAGTGGAAGGTCAATGGAAAAATTATTTTCAACATCGCCTCATTTGGTTATGGTGATTACAATGTTATTAGGAAAACACCACGACACTGCTGCACTTGAAAGGTAGTTTAATAATTATTTGTGTAATTATAGCACCATATCTCAACTAATTTGTTGAGTGCATACTGATGTTGAATGATAAAAATGACACTCAAAGCACCTCTAATACAATGATTTGCTGAAGAGATAAGAGTTATTTGTTTAGTGGGCAAGTAACAGTGAAATATACAGGAAAAAACACAAAATACAGTTTAATCCAGAGGAAATTTATTCAGGTCTTTGGTTGTTATATGTTGCATGCATTCACAATAAAAACAAGGCTAATTTTCAGTGCAGTCCCACACAAATACCCTGTGACATATAGTGATGCACAACAAAAACATAAAAAAATAAAATAAAATTAGCATTAAAACTTAATACATTTTTGTTTGAGACAGTTCAACATTCCCATTCACTGTGTCCACAGCAGAAACAAGAACATATTATTGTAGCCACTGCACCTAACTTTTAAAATCATGAATATTGGTATTATTATATTCACTTACCTGCATATGAATGAGTGAGCAAAGATTTTTTCAGCTCCATGCCACTTTTGTTTCCATTTTACTGGGATTTTTGGGTATTTATATGTAACTTGGTTTGTGTAATTAATCATCACCCGTGTAAGCTGCCTGAAGATAAGACATTTTGAAGATCATAAGTCCGATCTCATATGTAATCTCACAGTTTCTTACCTGACTGTTACGCTCCCAAGAGTGATTTCCCAAGTTGCATCACAGTAGTTCTTAAAAAGATCTGTACATGTGGATGAAAACGTTGTTTCTTCTTTCTCTCTCCTGTTATTTTCTTTCTTTTCCCATCATTTGTCTCTTACATGATTATTCTCTGGTCGGGGGAATATTACAAGACTCTTCACTCCACACTATTAGCTGCTTGTAACACATGTTACACTCATTGTAAATTGCTCTGGACAAGAGTGTCAGCTCCAGTGAATGCCTAAAATGGAAATGTAAATCATTTTTTGTGGGAAACCACCTAAGATCCAAGTGGCAGTTGTCCCACACAGTTTCCTGAGTGAGCTCGTTGCTCCAGACTGACAACATCCCTATTGTTTCCTGCTGGATGATGAACTGCACTAATGCAACTGTCAAACCGCCGGGTGTTGCTTACTTCTTCTCTCTCCCTCCTCCCTTCGGTTTTTTGTATCTAAACCATTCGCTTCACCCTCTAAATCACTTCACAGTGTTGTCTCCACTGTCCTTCTACAGCGCACATGCTCATATTTTACCCTGCTCACGTCTCTACTCATCTCAGTTTTTTGCAATCTGTATTTACACAGATGTAGCAATTTTCACATCCCACTTTTTTGGCTTCTGCATTTACTTAACGCATCAATAAATACGCTTTTTACTGTTTCATGGCACAAAATAACCATAATTTATATGTCGAGGGTTATAGGGTTACTGATCGATATCAATAACTCAACAATTACTTCACCAGGTGCTGAAATTTCTGGCTTTAAAACTCACTTTCTGGCCCGTACTCTGTTTTGGAACAAAAATTCCCCGCCCACTGGAGTTTTAAGGTCACAGATTACTTAAAGGATAATTCTGCACGTCCTGGATACTGGCGCTTCCCACCAGCACATGAACGTGCCAGGAGTCCTGCAGACTTTTCAAATCAGCGTGCACCACAATAAAGTAACATGGACAAAAATAAATTAGGGCAGGATGTTTGTGTGACGTCTGTGATGTCATACCTATCGCAAGCAAGTTTCACGTCTCTGCGATTTGTCTCATGATTTTCACACCTTACTGAAATGAGTGGAAACTCAGGTATAGGAAAAATGCAGTAAAAAATTTAAGTGTGGCATGCTTTAGATAAAGGTTGGTAATAATGTAAACAATGTAAACATAATTGCCAACCCTTGTTGCGGGAGAGTCCAGATTTTCATGCCCTTCTCCTGGGGATGAATTTTTATAAATTTCTCTAAATTTTCTCCCATATTTTGATCCAATTTTAACATCTGCCCATTTACAATATTTGTACAAAAGACTCTATGCCATCACTGCTGTCTCCAAACTGTCATCAAAACACCAAAAAACCAGAAATGCATTCTCCATCATTACCTTACTAGCAATTCTTACTTCTAAAAATTACTTCTTTGTCTTTGTTTTGAAAATCTCCCTATTTCTGAACTGTCAAGGTTGGCAAGTACGAATGTAAAGTATGTGGGCACGGGTGTAAACACGAATAAAACTCAGAACTGTCCTTTAATGCCACTTTAATTACTGTGGGACAGCTGCCCGTTTCCAAGATAAATTGCGTGGAAAATTAAAATTATGTACCGCTCTCAGCACTCAGACGGGGCTGTAAATGATCTGGCACCCTGCCTCGTGACAGCAACAAGTTTTGCGTTGCGATAACTCACTCAGAAGAGGCCGCTGCAGCGCTAATGCATGATGAGGAGTTTCTGGGATGGCTACCGATCCCCATGATTTTACTACACTGTTACTGCAGACCCTCTGCTCTCCTCGAGTGTTGCTCTTTCTGTCGGGTCATGGGTGCTTTGTAGCGTTCCAACAGGAAGTCCCACCTCCTCCTCCTCCTCCTCCTCCTCCTTTTGTCTTAATGAAGCCCCTGGGAGGTTCTGGAAAGCCCTGGAACTGATCACTGTCCATCCCGTCCAAACCTCCGCCTCCTCTTCAGTCCCAGCGAGCTCCGACCAAGCCCTGCAGTGCCTTGTGCACACTGCGCTGTCGCCACGGCAACCGCAAACAGGACAGGATGGGGTCCTGCTGAAATGCAACTATGATTTCAACAGATGTCAATAGACGGGAAACAGATATCCTCAGCTTTGATCACTCAACACGATGGAACTGATCCACTGACAATACAAATAATATATTACCAGGGTTAAAGAGTTGGTATAAATTAACTTCCTTATTTCAGTATATAAACTGTGTATTAACTTATGGAAAAGTATTATAAGTGCACAGTATTACTGTGTAGGTACTGAGTGATACTCTCCCTAATGCAAAATGTACTTACAGTGGTGTAACAACGTTGTTTCAATGAGGGTTTGTTGTGCATTCTGTGTTAGTGAGACTTTCATCAACTACCTAAACCAAAACACTCAAAATTTTGTGAAATGCAAACTGCATGTTGTGAACACAAAATATAAGATTTTGCTCTTTCACCAATATAACAGCAGTGCCAACTGGACATTGCATTTTCACCTGTTCATCACATGAAAAGTAAGGTTTGGATTACAACTAAAAGAGTTTGGTAAAGGTGAGGAAAAAGGCTCATAGTTTAGTAAGAAGAAACTTTAGGTACAACGTAAAACGTCACCAGCTAAAATCTCATTGGCATGAGCTGAGAATCAAACCCGGCGTTGCAGGAGTTGAGCGCTTACGCCCATCCACATCCACACCCTGTCTTTCCACTGAATTTAATCGTCACATTACTTCCTATTTCCAGTCGCTTTCTTTCATGTAAAACTTTTGTTGTGGGAGGACGTATTTTCCTCATTTTACATGCATGCAGCACGTATCTGCATTGTAAGACAAAATGTCCAAAGACAAGGCTTGAAGTCCTTCAAAATAATATGCTGTGCTTTACTTTCCACAGGCTGATACACAGGTTAACAGGGTGAAAGAAATAAGTAATTACTTGTATCCACATTACTGTAATTAAGTAGCTATTAAAGTCAGTATTTATGCCTTTAATTAGATATGTTTTTGCTTGATTTCTATCCTTGGATACATTTTAAATCACATCCATTGAACTACAGATTACAAATTTTGTGGTGTCTCTATAAGTAACAGAAACCGATCCAAAGTAAACGAGCCAGTTGTGAATCCATTCACATTGAACGAAAAATCTGCCTTATCTTGACTAACTTGCCTGTGTAGCTTTATTTTGCCAGTTGTACTTTTTCCAGTCCAAATAACTAGCTTGAACTCTGTGCTCGTCTTCTTAGAATTGCACGAATAAAATCACACGGGACACTGTTCTCTTTTGTGACAGCTACATTTTACCGACTACATTTTGAATAAGCCACTTTTTACTTTGACTTAAGCAGATTTTTAAACTGCTAATTTTACTTAAACTTAAAATTTCAGCAGTGCTCCTACTTGAGCAGGATGTTTTAGCTCTCTCTCCACCCCTGCAGGTTGATGCACTGGAAAAGGGCCAGTGTGAAGTGTTGCCACAGCTCCTTGTTCAGATATATTTTATGCCTTATGGATCATCATGACAACTAAAACGTATATACAACGATGACCTCAGCTGTCCTGCGGTGTCACAACATATAAAACACAGGAAACTCACACTACATAACAACCTGTCATCTTAAAAAGAGGGGGGATTTCTGCACCCAGTACAGCGTGCCTCTATATCCTCCCATTGTCCTGGCCATGCGTCATGTCCACAACGTGCGGGACGGCTGAAGCCACTCGCTGGAGTCTCCTGATTGGGACGACGTGGGATTGTTCTGGACGACAGTGGGGGGAAATGTTTGGGAACTCCGCTTCCCAGCGTGAGAGGAGACAGAGAGCAGAATGGCTCCCCGGAGGCAGAGCCAGTGACCCCGCCGAGTGAAAAATATGCGGAGGTCACTGGGTTCCTATTGGGCAAGAGCTAAATCTGACTGACACCGGGCAGCAATAACCCTTGACTCCAGATCTGCACTATTTATTTGCAGGCCGATAAATGTCAAGCAAACATGTCTGAGTTTCAAACATGATCCAGTAAAAAGTGATGTATTAGATTGAGAGGAGTGAGGAATTTCAACTTAATCATAATAGGGAAGGGAGCTGCCAATGGCATAAAAATAAAATATTTACTAGCGACCTAAAAGAAATATGTGGCGTCCCAGTTGTACAAAAGCATGAAATAATAATGAGATGTCTGTTAAGGGCTACTCGGATACATTTCATGGCTTGACGAGATGTTTTCATGTCCGTATCCAGTATTATTTTATATAATTGGGGCTCCACATATGTTTTCAGGTATCCCATAAGTGATTTTTGTGTATTATTGGCAGCACCCTCCCCTATTCTGATTATTTTTTGGCCTCCTGAGCTCCTTGCCTCACCACACTATTGCTTAATTTCATCTTAACCAGTGAGCGTTCTTGTGTATTTACATGCAGCGGAGATCAGGCCGATCAAATCATCAACTTTCTCAACTTTTCCTTCAAAGATTTGAACATGAAATCATCCCCATCCTGCTGCAGCACCGAGGTCAAGCACAGTACAACATTAGTCATGGCAGTATGGCTGTGTTTGTATTGACAGCGAGGTCTTGTTTTCACACACACACACACACACACACACACACACACACACACACACACACACAATACACACACATACACACTCTCTGCTTA